>CM024265.1:21439003-21450831 GCA_013621005.1 Aeschynomene evenia | reverse complement strand
TTTTTTAAATTAAATGAGAAAGTTTGTTTAAAATTTAGGGAGACTCTGTCAAAATTTGTGAAGTAAAAATTTGAGAAATTAAATAACTGTTGTTAAGTTATCTAAAACTAAAGGAAACTCTGTCGAAATTATGTTTGAGTAAAAATTTAACAAATTTGTAAAAATCATTGTGTCGTATTAATGGTGAATTTAGATTAACTAAAAAACTGTTATTAATAAGCCTTAGTTAAACTTCTCATTTTAGGATTCTCCAATATTCAAGGGCAATGTCATCAACAAATAGATCATGGATGTATGATAGGTTACACCCGAATAGGGGGAATTAAGCCGGAATTCTATGCTGGAGTTGAAGAGTTTGTGGGGTTTGCTTCTATGTCTGAACAATTTAGGACTGAGGGAAAAGTCAAGTGTCCATGTGCCAAGTGTGTTTGTAGGTTTTTCTATGATGTTGACACGATTAGGTTCACCTGTACAAAAAGGGATTTATGGATAATTATTATGTATGGACAGTCCATGGGGAAGTCGAGTCAGTGTCAGTACAGCAGGATCAGTTTGTCGGAGGTAGTTCAAGTGGGTTTGATGGTGACCAATATGGGATCGTAATTTAAATTGGGGCGGTGATAATCGTGGGTGTTATGAGGAAATGATCCATGATGCCTTTGGGGGGCAACATGATGAAGATTATAATGAACCCAGAGAGGAGGAACCAAATCCTGAAGCGCAGAGGTTTTTTTCTTTGTTAGAATCTGCAAAGACACCCATTTGGAGGGTTCAGCCCTTTCTGAGTTGTCAGTGGCAGTTAGGATGTTGTCTATCAAGTCAGAGGCAAACGAGAGTCAAAGTGCTTTTGATCGATGGGCTACTTTAATGAGTGATGCTAATCCACGACCAGAGGCAATTCCTAGGGACTATTATAGGCAAAGAAGTTAGTTTCAAAACTTGGGTTGAAATCAGAGAAAATTGATTGTTGCATGAACGGTTGCATGTTGTACTATAAGGAGGATATTGAATTAGTTGAATGTAAATTTGCCAGGCCCCCAGGTTCAAACCTAGAAGAGCGGGTAATGGGAGGTATAAGCATATTCCCAACAAAAGGATGCACTATCTTCCCCTAATCCCTAGGTTAAAACGCTTGTATGCCTCTATGAGCTCTGCACCTCACATGAGGTGGCATTATGAGAATAGGAGAAGTGACGGGATAATGACGCATCCCTCTCATGGTGAAGCTTGGAGGCATTTTGATAGGTGTCACCCTCAATTTGCAAATGATCCGCGGAATGTTAGATTAGGGCTTTGCTCAGATGGGTTCACGCCAAATAACTTATTTAACAAGCCTTATTCTTGTTGGCCTGTTGTTGTTACCCCTTACAACCTCCCTCCTGAGATGTGCATGAAAGATCCGTACATGTTTTTAACATGTGTAATTCCTGGCCCTGATAATCCAAAAGCTAAAATTGACGTTTTCCTCCAACCACTCATAGATGAATTGAAGCAGTTGTGGCACAATGGGGTCTTGACCTATGATGTGGCCACCAAAGAAAATTTCATGCTAAGAGCCGCTCTGATGTGGACGATTAATGACTTTCCTGCTTATGGTATGTTGTCTGGGTGGATGACACAGGGGAAGCTAGCTTGCCCTATTTGCATGGAGGATACAAAATCCTTCACACTTAAGAATGGCGGCAAGAACTCATGGTTTGATTGTCATAGGAGATTCTTGCCAAATGATCATGCATTTAGGAATAACAGGTATGGGTTTAAGCGAAACTGTGTTGAACATGAAGAACCACCTGTTAGGCTTACTGGAAGACAGGTCTGGGACAGAGTTAAAAATCTGCCTAAGATAACCGAATTGGGTAAAGTAGTCAAGTTTCCAGGTTATGGTGTGGACCAACTGGACTAAGCAGAGCATATTCTGGGAGTTACCCTATTGGAAAGATAATCTTGTTCGTCACTGTCTAGATGTCATGCATGTTGAGAAGAATGTTTGTGATAACATCATGAATACTGTTATGGACAGTGACAAGACTAAGGATAATGTCAAGGCAAGATTAGACTTAACAGAGTACTGTCGACGACCAGAGCTACATTTACAAGAGACACGTGATGGTCGCGTTGTTAAGCCGAAGGCAAGCTATGTTTTAAATCCTGCGCAGAGGCAATCCGTGTGTAAATGGGTGCAAGAGTTGAGAATGCCAGATGGGTATGCTTCCAACCTCCGTAGGTGTGTGGATGTTGCGCATGGAAAGTTCCATGGATGAAAAGTCATGATTCATGTGTTTATGGAGTTTGCTTCCAGTTCCTTTCGAAGTTACCTTTACATGTGTGGAAACCATTGACCGAGCTTAGTTTGTTCTTTCGTGATTTGTGTTCTACCACACTGAGGTCCCATGATTTGGAAGTAATGGAGCAAAATATTTCTGTAATTTTGTGCAAGTTGGAAAGAATATTTCCCCCTCTTTTTTTGACTCAATGGAACATTTACCTGTGCACTTGGCTTATGAAGCGAAAGTATGTGGGCCGGTTCAATATAGATGGATGTACCCCTTTGAAAGAAATATTGGGACCTTTAAGAGAACTGTCAAGAATCGAGCTCGTGTTGAAGGGTCAATATGAAGCTTATCAAAGGAGACGTCTTTCTTCTGTTCATTTTATTTTGAGCCACATGTTCATTCGAAAAGAACAGCAGTAGGCCGCAATGATGATGGAGGTGAAACTTCATATCCGCCTACTTTGTCTGTGTTTAATCAACCTGGACGTGGTGCCGGTAAACCCACAAACTATTGGCTGAATGATAGAGAAAAGCATGCAGCGCACCTACATGTTCTCATCAACTGTGATGAGGTGGACACTTATAGAACGTAAGTGACATATCTAATTCATCATTTCAATAATGTTTTTGTACATAGTAGTGAATGTTGTCATTAAAAATCTTTAATTTCTACTTACTGTCAACAGATATTTGAACAAACCGTTCAGAATCATACTTGACCAATTCCCTCAATGGTTCAACTCGTTCGTAAGTTTATAATCTTCGTACTATTAGTCTTTGATTTATATCTTAACATAAAATTCAAAATTTTCCCTTCTATTCTCTTTGTTCTCTACGTATGTAGGTGCTCAATCATGACAATAATGTCACAAATCCTCATATAAAAAGCTTAGCTTGGGGTCCCACCAATGTAACAATTTCGTGGCCAATTTTCCATGTGAATGGTTATAAATTTCACACCCTAGACTGGGGTCGTGAGAAGACCACGTACAATAGTGGAGTATGCGTTCGAGGGATGCTGGAACAGGGAGAATAATTGGTACGGGGTACTTAGACAAGTCTTAGAGTTGGAATATGTTGGTGAGGACCCAACGCCAAGAAGGTTGTCTTGTTTAGCTGTGAGTGGTATGATCCTAGACATCCTGATGGAACACGCAAGCACGCTGATTACGACATAATTGAGGTTAACCATACACGACGATTTGGTGCATATGATCCTTTCATCATTGCACAGAATGCTCGGCAAGTGTATTACACAAGGTATCCGGGAAGTGCAAGAATAAGTGGTTGGTTGTTTTCACAACCAAACCTAGGGCAGAGTTGAAAGTGATGATGTGGATGAAATAGCTTACCAAGTCGAAGTTGCACGTGCTCCAAGGGTGGTTGTAGATACAGGAGTCCCTGCTACTTTACACGATGATACTGGTGAAGATGACATTATTAACATGTCTCGCCAAAACATAACAACTCAGGGTGATGACTCCACTAAGGTAGTGACGAAGAAGAAGATGAACTTGACAGTGACGATACAGAAGACGAGAGTGAAGACAGTCCACAACTTTCTGAATAAATGGTTTTTAACAATTCAATTTGTTTTCAAATAACACTACCTCATTTTAAGATACTTTGTCAAACACTTTAATTAATGAAAAGTAACTTGTATTGTTGTGAATAGATATGGCAGATGATGATAGGGGTAGGGTAGGGGCAGAGGCCGAGGAGATCGAGGCGGAGGAAGACCGCCGCCCAGCCTCGTGGTTATCTTTCAGGGGTGTTCAGTTGTATGACATCCCTGGTCGTGAGCCGAGGCCAGAGACGGAGGGACCCCGACTACGAGCCAGTACCATCACCATCACCATCACCATCTGCTGCTGGGGACCATCATCATCACCCATTACTGCCTCCCCACATGACATTGGGGCAGTAATGAGGTGCCGGTCGAGATTGCATCGCAGCTTCAGATTCACGTCCTCCCCCTCCATCAGACCGGATCCATCCGGTCTAAGGTATATGATTTAAGTTGTTATAAATGTCAATCTTTATAAATAAAATATGTAAAATTATTATATAAAATGGAAACTAATTCTTTATAACAATGTAGTTTTGTGCCTGCCACCCTCGGCACTCATCAGATCACGGCCACGATACAGAAGATGTATCATAGGCCGATCGAGTATTTCTCGAAGTTGACCGAGGAGGAGAGGCGACGATGGTATCAGGAGTGGAAGGTAATATGAACTCTTCAATTTTAGTAATTACTAATTAATATTGTGGTAACTAACAAATTAAATTTGTCTATATATTGTAGTCTCACTTCACCATTAGTCCTGCCGATGATCCAGTACTGTACCGTGCCTTCTGCCATCGGGCAGCTAAGAGGCTCGGTGACATGTACTTATGGATCCGTAATGGCAAGGACAGATCACAGGTGGCTCTCAGATGCCCACCACCGTGCTGCAGGAGTATTGGTCTTCTCCGAGGTTTAAGGCCAAGTCGGAGAAGGCCAAGGCTAGCAGGGCCTCATTGAGGTGGCTCCCTTCACTGTGGTGGATCGCTACTGTGGACTCCACTAAGAGACGGCTGGTACGTAATATTCCGAACGCAATACATTTAATTTTATGTTCTATATATGAATTGATTATTAATGCTTTGTTCAATTGTTTAAACTTACAGGAGCAGAGGCTGAAGAGACCACCCACGCAGGAGGAGTTGTTCAGGGAGACCCACACCAGGAAGGGCGACAAGACGACGTGGTAGACGAGCGGTCGCAGCGCACTCATGTAAGTGATTTCATCATAGTTGTATAAATGTATCAATTAAATGATTATGTATTCCACGATTTGATTCGCGTAGCTTCACAATTCAATTTCATTAATTGCCAAAATCGCGCCCCGCCGTATATGCGGCCCTTGTAAGGGCCGCCCACAACCTCGGTCCACACCGTCATCGACGGGGACGGACTCACCGGGCTGTGACAGCTCGGTGCGGACCTCATCCAAGCGGCGCGTATAATCAGCCTACAATTAGAAGAATACATAATCATTTTAAGTGGAATACATAATCATATTAATTGAATACATTTATACAACTATGATGAAATCACTTACATGAGTGCGCTGCGACCGCTCGTCTACCCGTCGTCTTGTCGCCCTTCCTGGTGTGGTCTCCCTGAACAACTCCTCCTGCGTGGTGGTCTCTTCAGCCTCTGCTCCTGTAAGTTTAAAACAATTGAACAAAGCATTAATTAATCAATTCATATATAAGAAACATAAAATTAAATGTATTGCTCGGAATATTACGTACCAGTCTCTTAGTGGAGTCCACAGTAGCGGATCCACCACAGTGAAGGGAGCCACCCCTCAATGAGGCCCTGCTAGCCTTGGCCTTCTCCGACTTGGCCTTAAACCTCGGAGAAGACCAATACTCCTGCAGCACACGGTGTGGCATCTGAGAGCCACCTGTGATCCCTGTCCTTGCCATTACGGATCCATAAGTACATGTCACCGAGCCTCTTAGCTGCCCGATGGCAGAAGGCACGGTACAGTACTGGATCATCGGCAGGACTAATGGTGAAGTGAGACTACAATATATAGACAAATTTAATTTATTGTTAGTTACCACAACATAATTAATTAGTAATTACTAAAATTGAAGAGTTCATATTACCTTCCACTCCTGATACCATCGTCGCCTCTCCTCCTCGGTCAACTTCGAGAAATACTCGATCGGCCTATGATACATCTTCTGTATCGTGGCCGTGATCTGATGAGTGCCGAGGGTGGCAGGCACAAAACTACATTATAAAGAATTAGTTTCCATTTTATATAATAATCCTTTACATTTTTATTATAAAAGATTGACATTTATAACAACTTAAATCATATACCTTAGACCGGATGGATCCGGTCTGATGGAGGGAGAGGACGTGAATCTGAAGCTGCAGATGCAATCTCGACGGCACCTCATTACTGCCCCCAATGTCATGTGGGGAGGCAGTAATGGGTGATGATGATGGTCCCCCAGCAGCAGATGGTGATGGTGATGTGGTACTGGCTCGTAGTCGGGTCCTCCTCCGTCTCTGGCCTCGGCTCACGACCAGGGATGTCATACAACTGAACACCCTGGAAAGATAACCACGAGGCTGGGCGGCGGTCTTCCTCCCCTCGATCTCCTCGGCCTCTGCCCCTACCCCTACCCTATCATCATCTGCCATATCTATTCACAACAATACAAGTTACTTTTCATTAATTAAAGTGTTTGACAAAGTATCTTAAAATGAGGTAGTGTTATTTGAAAACAAATTGAATTGTTAAAAACCATTTATTCAGAAAGTTGTGGACTGTCTTCACTCTCGTCTTCTGTATCGTCACTGTCAAGTTCATCTTCTTCTTCGTCACTACCTTCAGTGGAGTCATCACCCTGAGTTGTTATGTTTTGGCGAGACATGTTAATAATGTCATCTTCACCAGTATCATCGTGTAAAGTAGCAGGGACTCCTGTATCTACAACCACCCTTGGAGCACGTGCAACTTCGACTTGGTAAGCTATTTCATCCCATCATCACTTTCAACTCTGCCCCTAGGTTTGGTTGTGAAAACAACCAACCACTTATTCTTGCACTTCCCCGGATACCTTGTGTAATACACTTGCCGAGCATTCTGTGCAATGATGAAAGGATCATATGCACCAAATCGTCGTGTATGGTTAACCTCAATTATGTCGTAATCAGCGTGCTTGCGTGTTCCATCAGGATGTCTAGGATCATACCACTCACAGCTAAACAAGACAACCTCTTTGGCGTTGGGTCCTCACCAACATATTCCAACTCTAAGACTTGTCTAAGTACCCCGTACCAATTATTCTCCCCTGTTCCAGCATCCCCTCGAACGCATACTCCACTATTGTACGTGGTCTTCTCACGACCCCAGTCTAGGGTGTGAAATTTATAACCATTCACATGGAAAATTGGCCACAAAATTGTTACATTGGTGGGACCCCAAGCTAAGCTTTTTATATGAGGATTTGTGACATTATTGTCATGATTGAGCACCTACACGTAGAGAACAAAGAGAATAGAAGGGAAAATTTTGAATTTTATGTTAAGATATAAATCAAAGACTAATAGTACGAAGATTACAAACTTACGAACGAGTTGAACCATTGAGGGAATTGGTCAAGCGTATGATTCTGAAGGTTTGTTCAAAATATCTGTTGACAGTAAGTAGAAATTAAAGATTTTTAATGACAACATTCACTACTATATACAAAAACATTATTGAAATGATGAATTAGATATGTCACTTACGTTCTATAAGTGTCCACCTCATCACAGTTGATGAGAACATGTAGGTGCGCTGCATGCTTTTCTCTATCATTCAGCCAATAGTTTGTGGGTTTACCGGCACCACGTCCAGGTTGATTAAACACAGACAAAGTAGGCGGATATGAAGTTTCACCTCCATCATCATTGCGGCCTACTGCTGTTCTTTTCGAATGAACATGTGGCTCAAAATAAAATGAACAGAAGAAAGACGTCTCCTTTGATATAAGCTTCACATATTGACCCTTCAACACGAGCTCGATTCTTGACAGTTCTCTTAAAGGTCCCAATATTTCTTTCAAAGGGGTACATCCATCTATATTGAACCGGCCCACATACTTTCGCTTCATAAGCCAAGTGCACAGGTAAATGTTCCATTGAGTCAAAAAAAGAGGGGGAAATATTCTTTCCAACTTGCACAAAATTACAGAAATATTTTGCTCCATTACTTCCAAATCATGGGACCTCAGTGTGGTAGAACACAAATCACGAAAGAACAAACTAAGCTCGGTCAATGGTTTCCACACATGTAAAGGTAACTCTCGAAAGGCAACTGGAAGCAAACACTCCATAAACACATGACAATCATGACTTTTCATCCCATGGAACTTTCCATGCGCAACATCCACACACCTACGGAGGTTGGAAGCATACCCATCTGGCATTCTCAACTCTTGCACCCATTTACACACGGATTGCCTCTGCGCAGGATTTAAAACATAGCTTGCCTTCGGCTTAACAACGCGACCATCACGTGTCTCTTGTAAATGTAGCTCTAGTCGTCGACAGTACTCTGTTAAGTCTAATCTTGCCTTGACATTATCCTTAGTCTTGTCACTGTCCATAACAGTATTCATGATGTTATCACAAACATTCTTCTCAACATGCATGACATCTAGACAGTGACGAACAAGATTATCTTTCCAATAGGGTAACTCCCAGAATATGCTCTGCTTAGTCCAGTTATGGTCCACACCATAACCTGGAAACTTGACTACTTTACCCAATTCGGTTATCTTAGGCAGATTTTTAACTCTGTCCCAGACCTGTCTTCCAGTAAGCCTAACATGTGGTTCTTCATGTTCAACACAGTTTCGCTTAAACCCATACCTGTTATTCCTAAATGCATGATCATTTGGCAAGAATCTCCTATGACAATCAAACCATGAGTTCTTGCCGCCATTCTTAAGTGTGAAGGATTTTGTATCCTCCATGCAAATAGGGCAAGCTAGCTTCCCCTGTGTCATCCACCCAGACAACATACCATAAGCAGGAAAGTCATTAATCGTCCACATCAGAGCGGCTCTTAGCATGAAATTTTCTTTGGTGGCCACATCATAGGTCAAGACCCCATTGTGCCACAACTGCTTCAATTCATCTATGAGTGGTTGGAGGAAAACGTCAATTTTAGCTTTTGGATTATCAGGCCAGGAATTACACATGTTAAAAACATGTACGGATCTTTCATGCACATCAGGAGGGAGGTTGTAAGGGGTAACAACAACAGGCCAACAAGAATAAGGCTTGTTAAATAAGTTATTTGGCGTGAACCCATCTGAGCAAAGCCCTAATCTAACATTCCGCGGATCATTTGCAAATTGAGGGTGACACCTATCAAAATGCCTCCAAGCTTCACCATGAGAGGGATGCGTCATTATCCCGTCACTTCTCCTATTCTCATAATGCCACCTCATGTGAGGTGCAGAGCTCATAGAGGCATACAAGCGTTTTAACCTAGGGATTAGGGGAAGATAGTGCATCCTTTTGTTGGGAATATGCTTATACCTCCCATTACCCGCTCTTCTAGGTTTGAACCTGGGGGCCTGGCAGAATTTACATTCAACTAATTCAATATCCTCCTTATAGTACAACATGCAACCGTTCATGCAACAATCAATTTTCTCTGATTTCAACCCAAGTTTTGAAACTAACTTCTTTGCCTATAATAGTCCCTAGGAATTGCCTCTGGTCGTGGATTAGCATCACTCATTAAAGTAGCCCATCGATCAAAAGCACTTTGACTCTCGTTTGCCTCTGACTTGATAGACAACATCCTAACTGCCACTGACAACTCAGAAAGGGCTGAACCCTCCCAAATGGGTGTCTTTGCAGATTCTAACAAAGAAAAAAACCTCTGCGCTTCAGGATTTGGTTCCTCTCTCTGGGTTCATTATAATCTTCATCATGTTGCCCCCAAAGGCATCATGGATCATTTCCTCATAACACCCACGATTATCACCGCCCCAATTTAAATTACGATCCCCATATTGGTCACCATCAAACCCACTTGAACTACCTCCGACAAACTGATCCTGCTGTACTGACACTGACTCGACTTCCCCATGGACTGTCCATACATAATAATTATCCATAATCCCTTTTGTACAGGTGAACCTTAATCGTGTCAACATCATAGAAAAACCTACAAACACACTTGGCACATGGACACTTGACTTTTCCCTCCGTCCTAAATTGTTCAGACATAGAAGCAAACCCCACAAACTCTTCAACTCCAGCATAGAATTCCGGCTTAATTCCCCCCTATTCGGTGTAACCTATCATACATCCATGATCTATTTGTTGATGACATTGCCCTTGAATATTGGAGAATCCTAAAATGAGAAGTTTAACTAAGGCTATTAATAACATTTTTTAGTTAAACTAAATTCACCATTAATACGACACAATTGATTTTACAAATTTGTTAAATTTTTACTCAAACATAATTTCGACAGAGTTTCCTTTAGTTTTAGATAACTTAACAACAGTTATTTAATTTCTCAAAATTTTTACTTCACAACATTTTGACAGAGTCTCCCCTAAATTTTAAACAAACTTTCTCATTTAATTTTAAAAAAATGAAGTTTAACTAAGACTTATTAATAACAGTTTTTTAGTTAATCTAAATTCACCATTAATACGACACTAATGATTTTTACAAATTTGTTAAATTTTTACTCAAACATAATTTCGACAGAGTTTCTTTTAGTTTTACATAACTTAACAACAGTTATTTAATTTCTCAAAATTTTTACTTCACACAATTTTGACAGAGTCTCCCCTAAATTTTAAACAAACTTTCTCATTTAATTTTACAAATCAATCAACCAGTATTGCCGGAGTTTAAGGACCGGTCTCAGACTAAGTCATCTACCCTAAGGTTTTGCAACAATAACAACAGAATCATATCATTAAATTAAAATTAATAAATAACATACCTAATATAAACGTAAGCTCCAATCGCCGAATATATCAACAACTGTTCTCATATATATCATTTAAATAATATATTTGTTACGTTATTGAAAAATTACTTACTTTAAATAACATATAAGTTTATTAAATCTATCTTTTTTGGAATAACGTTTCTATTATTGTTTAAAACAGTTTTCCTTTTAAAAAAATATAATATTATTTTTTTAAAAACAAAGTTTAACATATTAATTTTTTTAAATAGAAAAAATAAAAAAAATTAATAAATACAATATATAAAAATACCAAAACAATGAAAATTAAAATTTAAAAAAATACCTAATGGAAGAGCAAGAGATGCCTTTGGCGGTGGCAGCGGGCCGGTTGGCAGCGGAGCTGGCAGCGGAGAAGACGGAGGATGCTACAATGAGTTCTCATTAGAGACCTCAAACAAAAAATCTAAACCGATTAAAATGTAGAGGACAGAGAGACTAACCTGTTGGCACTTCCCGGAGGGCGAACGGCGGCGGACGGTGGCGGAAACGGTTTTGGCGGCGGAGAGAGAGAGAGCGGAGAAGAAGAGAGAGGAAACTGTCGCGAAATGAGGAAGAAGGAGACGCTGTCTCCTCATATTCGCGGATTATCGACGGATGGATGGTCCGTCGATATCATCCCTCGATAAAAGGTACCGATTTAATGAAACGGTGCGTTTGAGTTATCGAGGGATGAAACCATTCTTATCCGTCGATAGTTGTCTTCTAGGGTTAGGGTTTAGGGTTTTATCGGCGGATATTTTAATCTCCATCGTCGATAACATCAAACATGCCCAAAAATAATTTTTTTTTGCGGGAACATATTATCGAGGGATATTTTAGAAAATATCCCTCGATAATTATATTCGTTGATTAAACAATCTCGCCAATGCTATATCCGTCGATAAATCCGCCGATAACCTTGGCAAAACCATCCGTCGATAATCCGTCGATAATGTCGGTCGATAATTCGAGAGTTCTAGTAGTGAATTTCACTTAATTAGAGCTTAAT
>CM024265.1:21235268-21341706 GCA_013621005.1 Aeschynomene evenia | reverse complement strand
ATTATGGTGGACTTTTCTTCCTCTCAAACTCTCTGTTGGACCAAGCATTCACATAGGTTTGCCAAACCTCTAAATCTCACTACTAGTATTTAATGCATCAAGAATCAAGAGGTCTTTGTTTGGTTGTATGAGCCAAGGTGAGGGTGTGGAGTGTATGGGAAAGTGGGCTAAAGACGTAAGGAATAAGACTAGCATTGGTTAGCATGAGTCACAATTAACACAAGGGGAATTCCACCCAAACACAATGCATAGATTTCACTTTTTGCAACCAAGCACACAAAAGAACAAGAGCTTGCTCACTTTTTTTTTCTTTTACGTTTCACACTTAAAACACTAGTCTTTGACCTTGAATTTCTTTTTTCTTTCATTTTTTTTAACTTTGCTTTGCTTTTGTGTGTTTTATTTCTTATTCCTTTTTTTTTTCCAATACAACAATCCACACATAAGACCACATATTCAATGCAACAAAGACACATAGTACAATCAACAACCAAGGTGTCCTTCCCCCACACTTAGAAGTTTGCCTTCCATGGCAAACCCCACACTAGACTCAAGCATGCAAGATGATAAAACCAATGCTACTCCACTTTCCAAAGGTAGGGTGTAAATTGGTTTTTCACTTTTTTGGCTTATGATGATCTAAGATGAAAGAATAGGATATATGGCTCAAAGGGGTTTGCAAGGGCAATGTATAGGGTAGGCAATATGGTTGTGAACTCAAAAAGAAGAGTGCCTCCATCATACTCAAGAATGCATATGAAAAATGTAACCTCAATAAAGAAACAAGGCAAACCCAAGAATGACAAAGTCCACAAGAGAAGCTCACAACAAGAATGGAATGGCATGCAATGTAGCCACCAATGAAAGGCCCAAAACTCACAAGGTAAGTGTCCAAAACAATCATCTATACACAATAAGATCAATCATTAAGCAGTATCAAGAAGAACAAAGTGAAATGCAATCATGTCGGAACTCTAACCACCTAAGAAAATGATGCAAGTCTCAAGCACAACACTTCCGAATCAAACAGAAAGACAAGCAACAACCTATCAAGAAAACAACTAATAATGACTAGCATGAAATCTACAATGCAACAACAAACAACCTACTCAACTAATGCAAATAGAAACTAGAAAAGAAGAAAGAATGGGACAAACTTCACTATCAAGTATAAGTGGCTGGAAGGAGGTGGTCTCCTCAATGTCCTCTTGGGGGATCTCCTCATGAAATGGCTTCAAGCGTGACCATTTACTGTGAACATCTTTCCCATCCGGGATCCAAAACTGTATAGCACCAAAGGAAACATGTTGCACAATAAAAGGACCTTGCCAACGGGAGCGAAGCTTACGAGTGAAGAGTTTGAGGCGAGAGTTGTAGAGTAGAACTTTTTGCCCAATGGAGAACTCCTTCCGCACTAACATCTTGTCATGGATGAGTTTGGTCTTTTCCTTGTAAATGCGGGAGTTCTCATATGCCTCCAAGCGTATCTCTTCCAACTCTTGAAGTTGGAACTTCCTATGCGGGCCGGCTTGGGACAAATCAGGGTTGCAACTCTTCACTGCCCAATATGCTCGGTGCTCAATCTCCACAGGAAGGTGGCACGCCTTACCAAAGACAACCCTATAGGGGGACATCCCCAAAGGTGTCTTGTAGGCGGTGCGGTACGCCCACAGAGCATCCTCAAGTCTCTTGCTCCAATCTTTCCTGTTGGGTTGCACTGTCTTCTCCAAGATGTGTTTCAACTCCCTATTTGACACTTCCGCTTGGCCATTTGTTTGCGGATGGTAGGCAGTAGAAACCTTGTGCGTCACCCCATACTTCTTCAAGAGAGCCGCCATATTCTTATTACAGAAATGGCTCCCCTGATCACTGATAATGGCACGCGGCAACCCGAACCTGCAAAAAATCTGAGATTAACAAAATCCACGACAACATGAGAATCATCGGTTCGGGTGGCCTTAGCCTCCACCCATCGAGAGACATAATCAACAGCCACAAGTATATAAGAGAAACCAAAAGAAATGGGGAATGGCCCATAAAGTCGATGCCCCATACATAAAAAATCTCACAGAATAGTATGGGCTGTTGGGGCATCTCATGCCTACGGGAAATGTTTCCCGTTTTCTGGCAGCGCTCACAACTCTTACAAAAGGTGTAAGAATCGCGAAATAAAGTGGGCCAATACAGGCCAGAGTCCAAAACTCTCCTGGCAGTGCGTTGCGGGCCAAAGTGGCCGCTACACGCAAGTGTGTGACAAAAGCGCAGAACAGAGGGAACCTCATGCTCATGCACACACCGCCTGATAACCTGATCACTACACATCCGCCAAAGATAAGGATCATCCCAAAGATAAAACTTGGCATCTCTCTTTAGCTTAGCTATCTGGTGCCTAGATAAGTGAGCAGGCAACTGCGAAGCAACCAGATAGTTAACTAAATCAGCATACCAAGGGTCCTTACCCACATCAACCTGTAAGAGTTGCTCATCAGGAAATGAGTCATGGATGGGATGAGGCTTTGGTGCCTGAGAAATGCGACTGAGGTGATCTGCTACAAGATTCTCAGCTCCACTTCTATCCCGGATCTCCAGATCAAACTCCTGCAATAGTAGCATCTATCTGATGAGCCTTGGCTTAGCATCCGGCTTTCTTAGTAGGTACTTAAGCGCTGCATGATTTGAGAATACAGTCACTCTAGTACCCAATAAGTAAGCGCGAAACTTGTCCAAGGAAAATACAATGGCCAACAGCTCCTTCTCCGTAGTGGTGTAATTGGCTTGGGCGGAGTCAAGGGTGCGGGAAGCATAGGCTATCACATGGGAAGCCTTCCTGACACTCTGAGCAAGTACAGCACAAACTGCATAGTTGGAGGCATCACACATCAACTCAAAGGGGGACCTCCAATCAGGTGGAATCAAAATAGGTGCGCAGGTCAACCGCCCTTTGAGCTGATCGAATGCCTTCCTGCAGTCATCATCAAAACGGAACTCTGCATCCTTCTGCAACAATCTGGACAGCGGGAGGGCATTGCTGCTGAAGTCCTGGATGAACCGCCTATAGAAACCTGCATGTCCAAGGAAAGAACGGACTTCCCGCACAGAGGCGGGGTAAGGCAGAGAGGCAATAACATCAATCTTAGCTCTATCAACAGCAATACCATCACTAGATATAATGTGTCCAAGAACCACACCTTGCCTAACCATAAAATGACATTTTTCAAAATTTAGTACAAGGTGTGACTCGACACATCTATGCAACACTCTAGTAAGGCTATCCAAGCATGCATCAAAAGAAGAACCGTAAATAGTGAAGTCGTCCATGAATACCTCCATACAATCCTCTAAGAAATCAGGAAATATACTCACCATGCATCTCTGAAATGTACCTGGGGCATTGCATAGATCGAAGGGCATCTGACGGTACGCAAATGTGCCAAATGGGCAGGTGAATGTGGTCTTCTCCTGATCCTCCGGTGCGATATGTATCTGGAAGTAACCTGAAAACCCGTCCAGGAAGCAGTAATGGGACTGGCCAGCTAGCCTCTCCAACATCTGATCAATGAATGGCAGCGGGAAGTGATCCTTCCTAGTGGCCTGGTTCAGCTTCCTGTAGTCGATGCAGACTCTCCATCTATTCTGCAGTCGAGTGGGGATCAACTCATTTTTCTGCACTGTGATCCCACTCTTCTTCGGAACAACCTGCACCGGGCTAACCCACATGCTATCCGAGATCGGATAGATGATGCCAGCAGCCAATAACTTGCTCACCTCCTTTTTGACCACATCTAGTATCAAGGGGTTGAGCCGCCTTTGGGGCTGCCTCACTGGTTTAGCCCCCTCCTCCAACTGAATACGGTGCATACAAGTGGAGGGGCTAATCACAGGAATGTCTGCAAGTGTCCAGCCAATAGCCCTCATGTTCTGCTTCACTATGCTCAATAATCTCTCCTCTTGGTCAGGGAGTAAATCCCTAGCAATGATGATCGTCCGCTGCTCATTAGGCTCCAAGAATGCATACTTCAAATGATCAGGCAGCGGCTTCAATTCCAAAGTGGGTGCAGTGGTATCAGCACCTGCAACAACAGACACAAGAGAAGAATCTGCAAAGGAAGCGTCAGTAGCTACTGCTGATTCAGAATGTGAACCAGCAACATGAGGTGAAATAACAGTTGTATCAGAATGCATGGACAAATCAGAATGTGTGTCAGAATGCACAGAATCTAGATACATCTCAGAATCTACACTCACAGAATCAACACTCTCAGAATGCTCAGAATGCATAAGCACAGAATCAATCACAGTATGAAGATCAGAATCAGAATCATCATCATCATCAGAATGAATATCAACAGACTCAACAAAATCATAATGCAACACAGAATCAGAGAAATTAGGGTGCATCCTATCAACTAAAGTATCAATGATATCAATATGATAGACAGAATGCTCCTCAGTAGGATATCTCATGGCATCATGCAGATTAAAATGCACAATAATATCACCACACTCCATTGATATTGTACCAGTATGCACATCAATTTTTGTCCTGGCAGTTTTCAAAAATGACCTACCTTATATCAATGGTGGTGGTGTGTGGTCATCATGCTGGACATCTAAAACATAAAAATCAGCAGGGAAAATAATGTAAGACCCCGAGAGCTTAATCATACCTTAATTAAGGTGATTTGAGAAATAATCGCATTTCTTAAGGTATAATTAGGATGTATGTGCGTTTAGAACTTGTTTTGATATGCTTGCATGATTGAATATGTGTTATGTGGGCTATGTGACTTAGGTGTATGACAAAATGACATTTGTGTTGCATTATAATCTAAAATGTAAATTTAAATGAGAAAAATGAGCTTAGAGAAACAATCTAGTTAGGGATCATGAGAGGTTTTAAGTATTTAGGATCATGTATAAGTTTATGTAAGTATGTTGAGGTTGTTTAGAGTATTTGTGATGGTTTGGGAACTTTTGGAGAGTAATTGAAAGTTTAGAACATGTAAAAACAGTTTCTGCTGCTGTTGCTGTCATGTATCAGCATTCCGTCGCTAGCGGCTAGCTCCAGCTCGCTAGCGAGGAATGTGGTAAGGGTCATCGCTAGCGACCATAATTAGGCGCTAGCGGTGGGAGGCGGTGAAAGCGGTTGCTAGTAGCCGTAGCAAGCTCGCTAGCGACCAACTCGATGGCATAACAGAATTTCTGCATTTTCACAATTTCTGTTCAATCCTTCATCTTTCATTAATTGCTATTAGGTCCCCTCCGTCCTTAAGACCTTACCTCAGCCTGAAGAAACCTCATTCCATCAGAAACTCATAACCTCCATCCTTCAAACACTCCAAAATCTCTCTTAGAAACTCCATAGCTCCATACACTTAAACCTCATCATCTCTTCATCAAAACTCACCTAAATCAGAAACTAAGACCATACATAGAATCCTTACATCAAATCCATTCATTCTAATCGAATAGAAATCATCTAGGAGCTCTAGAATCTCAGTCACCATCATCAAGAGTAAGGAAAGCTTCATAAGCAAGTAGCTTCAAGAAAGAGATAGTGGTTCTTGACTCTAAAAGACAAAACTACAAGAGGTAGGGGTTAGGTTTATGTTAGACACTGTAATCTTATGTTTTTCATGCATTAGTTTCGGGTTGAAATGGTTTTATGCATTAAAATGACAACTGAGATGAACCAGTGCTGAGAACAGGATCGAAGCACGCGCTAGCGGCCAAGCTACAGCCGCTAGCGAGAGTACACGCGTTAGCGTTCATATCATGGGCGCTAGCGGGTTGCTATACAGCTTTGGGCGCTAGCGGCCACGTGGATCGCGCTAGCGGCCAAATCGCAGGATTTTCTGCAGAATTTCATTTTTCTGATATTTTGGTATTTCTAACAATTTGAATTTCATGGTTATATCTTCTATATGTCAGCATAATAAGTATGTACTTATACATCAGTACTAAGTTATCAAAAAGATTTCTTAAATGACTTATGCAAGGAATTTCAAATGAATATTTTTAGGTATTTATGATTGTAATTTTGATGTGAATATACTGAGATAGATGTGTAAGTATATGTGCTATATGTATAGGCTGAATGATAAGGATTATGATAAAATGTCATGTGAAGTGAGAAATGAGTTTATGAGTAGCTTTCTCTACAAACGGTATTGGCAAGGGAGGTTGGCACCCTCGGTCCCCAATACCATTTTGTAAGAAAAAGGGAATAAACCCCTCTTCCCCACAAATTCCTAGTAGATACTAGAGAGGTATGAGCTCATAGCCTAGGGGATGGTGATGCGGAGGTAGAAAGTAAGAGGGTTGTGCCATTTATAGTAAAAGATCATGACACATGACATAATTAATGTTTTATTTGTATTATATTGTATCTTAATTATGTATTAGATATTGCTTACATATCAGATGCATGCATTAATATAATTATTAAAGATGCATATAGGAGTGACACTCCGAAAATATATATATAATTGCGTTCTTTGAAAATGATATTAATTAAATTATGCATGTATCACTGTTTTTAAAATAAACCGGAGTGATCCCTCTATTGAGTCCGTGGAGCTCACCCCGATTCCACCACTATTTGTTTTAGATTCAGATCAAGGCACAGGTCCCTCTACTAGGAGAGCAGGCTGATACTGACAGAGGATTGCAGACTCGGACATTTTGAGAGACTTACGTTTTAGAGTCTTAGTTCTCTGATATTTTGTATTATCATGCTATGTATTATCTGATATTTAATTGAGTTTATAAGAGAATCATAAGTGACCGTACACGCTTATGATATTCCTAGAAACTCTAATACTTTACTAATGTAATGTTATTTTAGGTTTTATGTTTACATGTGTAACTGAAGTTATATGTATGAACAGGCCACTTTCATGTACTATTGTATTATGGATATGTGTAATCGTAGTTTCATAGTTTGATATATCAGATTATGTCTCACCCCGTACAAGCCACGATTTAGAACTTGCGCTTTTTACTTTGAAAATTTTACGGACCTATTTTCCACGTATACATATTTTTAAAAATTGACTCTGAAACAGAATGTTAATTTCCGGTAATTAACTCATTATGACTTAAGCATAAGGAGGTAATTATTAGGGTGTTACAAATAAGACTTTTTACCCCAACCAAAACGTCCTCCAGCATGCCATCAGGATGTCGAATGCTCCTATCTGCTAACTGGATCACAATCCCTGATGCCTTAAGCTCTCCAATGTGCAATGACTCATAGATGGATCTGGGCATAACATTGATCGCTGCCCCAAGGTCTAGCATGGAACGATCAAAAGTCTTGTCACCAATGATGCATGAGACGGTGAAAGTACCAGGGTCTTTGCATTTAATTGGTAAATTGGGCTGAATGATAGATGACACATTTTTTCCCATGTTCACCCTTTCATTACCCTTCAACTTCCTTTTCTGTGTGCACAAATCCTTAAGAAACTTTGCATATTTAGGAATCTGCTTGATGACATCTAGAAGAGGTATATTCACCTCAACCTTCCTAAATGTCTCCAATATTTCCTTCTGCAATTCAGAATCTGCTATCTTCCTTGATTGAGTGACTCTGTTTGGGAATGGGAGAGGGATGGGAGAAGGAATGGAAGAAGAATCATCAGCAACCTTTTTCTTTATATTTTCTGCTGCTGCAGAATTTTCTAGATCTGCAATATTATTCTGCACTATTTCTGAATCTGCAGCAGCTTGCTCCAACTCTGGTGCAGCAAGTACTTTTCCACCTCTGAGTGTAATGGCGCTAACATTACTCGGACTTACTCCTTGAGAAGGCAGTTTACCCGCTCCCTGATTCTTCAACTCACCAATAGTGGTGGCTAACTGTCCAATCTGAGTTTGCAAACTTTGGATGGTTGCATCCGTTCTTTGCTGCATACTTTGGATAGTCGAATCTGTTCTTTGCTGAAACTGAAGGTTGTTAGCTGCCATTTGTTTAACCAAATCTGCCAAAGCTGGCTCAGGTGAGGAAGAAGGTACAGAGGGTATTTGGCTGCTGGTATGTGGCCTGAAATCTGATTTCTGCTGCTGCACAAAGCCACTATTGCCTCCACCTCTATTAAAACTTTGTTGCTGCTGGTATGGAGGTGGATGACCACTGCCATATCTCAGATTTGGGTGATCCCTCCATCCAGGATTGTATGTCTGAGAGTATGGGTTGTGGTTCTGTTGGTGTTGCTGCTGGAAAGGTCTCCCAGGAAAAACTCCAGCCACCATCTCACTGTTTTCTTGCAATGTGGGGCATTGATCTGTAGAATGATCCACCATAGAGCAAATGCCACACATAACAGCTGCTACCTGATGTTGCTTTTGTGTATTTGCAAGGGCCAATTGTCTCACAAGGCTTGTGAGCTCATCCATCCTATGCTCCGTCCTCTAATTTGCCTCTGAATATTGGACCTCATTAACACTTCTGCAACTGGTTGCTCTTGTACCAAACTGTTGACCATTGGCAGCCATGTTCTCTATCAAGTTTCTTGCTGCAGTGGGTGTCTTATCCACCAAGGCACCACCTGAGGCAGCATCAATCATACTCCTATCCATGGCCTGCAACCCCTCATAGAAATACTGAATCAGCAGCTGGTCACTGAGGGCAGCTTGCACAAAGCTTCTTGAACCTCTCCCAGTATTCATGGAGAGTTTCACCACCCTGCTGCCTAATCCCACTGATATCCTTTCTGATTGAAGCTGTTCTTGATGCAGGACAGAATTTCTCCAGGAAAAGTCTCTTCATATCTTGCCAATTAGTCACAATTCCCAGATGCAAGTAATATAACCAATCCTTTGCTGCACCATCCAGTGAGAAAGGAAATGCTCTCAGCTTAATCTGATCCTCCTCAACACCTTGTGGTCTCATGGTAGAACAGACCACATGGAACTCTTTCAAATGCTTGTGAGGATCTTCCCCTGCCAAACCACAGAACTTTGGCAGCAAGTGTATAAGACCAGACTTCGGCTCAAAATCTGCATCCAGTTGAGGATACAGAATTGCCAAAGCTTGGTAATTCACATCAGGAGCAGCCAACTCCTTAAGAGTCCTCTCAGCCATATCACCTAATCTTGCAGCACAATTATGATCACCAGAAACACTAGAACAAGGGTTAAGGTTAGTGTTAGGAGGAAAATCAGTACCAATGCCAAATGAAAGTCTCCTCCTAGCTCTAATCAACCTAAGAGTCCTATCAATCTCAGGATCAAAATTTACTAAATCAGAACCAGTGTGAGATCTAGTAATCATACATGATGATGCAGAAACAAGTAACAATGCAAAGGATGGCTTGTAACACAAGTAATGCACTAACACCTAAAATGCTAAAAATAATCCTAGAAAAATCAGAAACCCTATCAAATGATTTTTAAAAATTATGGGACCACCTAGGTTAAATTCTAACACCTATTCTGAATCCAAAAATGCAAAGAAAAATCTTAAAAAAAGGGCCTGCATCACAGCATAGCGGTGAGTCTTGCTCGTTAGGCCGTTTTCCTTCAAGGTACCAAGTTTCGGATCAATCGGAGCACAAAAAACAATTTCAGGAATACCGAATGTATCCTGCCGAAATCGAAAAGTGCCCGAAACACCTAGTAAACGAAGGAATTTGGCGAAACGGATGGGGGGCAAGGATTGAGTTATTTCCAGAATGTCGTTTCCCTATAGAATCAAGTGTTAGGTCGGAGAAACGATGAAGTTTTTGGACCTAAATCCTGATTTTATAGGTGAAAAGCACTATTCAGCACTATTCACTCAACTTCCAATTTAGTAGCAAGCTAGTTTAAGCCGCAAGACAGTTCAATTTTTCCAATTCCAAGCTATGACCAAGTGTAATCAACACATATAAACCAAATGCAACTAATATAAGCTAGAATTAAACACTAGAATTACAAATGCAACTCAAAGCTTACAATGCAAGTAACACTATGCTGCTGCACTGCCTATGCTGCTATATTTGCTATGCTGCAATGCCTATGCTGCTATATTTGCTGATATGTATGCTACTATATGTTCCTATATATGATGCTATATGTTCCTACTATATGTTAAAAGTATATGCTACTGCTATACGCTACTGCTACTACTGATATATGCTGCTATATGCTTTCTATGCTATATGCTTTCTCTTTTTTTTTTTTCTTTTTATCTTGTTCTGCTAATGCAAGTATGATGTGATGCAGAACACTTCGAAATTGATGCAGGTAATGCTAATTATGCTAAATGAAGTTATGATTATAATACAATGAATGACACCAAATGCAAAATGCAAGATTGCAATATGCACAATTAAAAATGCAGAATGCAAATGCAAAATGGAGCTATGACAGCAAGTGCAAAATGCAAAATGCAGAATGAAATATGATGCAGAACTGAATTAAAAGAGCAAATGCAGAAGCTGATTTATGCAATACACAGCAGTAATTATGCAGAATGCAGTAATTATGCAGAATACAGCAAAATGCAGAACATGACTAAATTAAAGAACAGGACTGAATGCAGTAAAATGCAGAACACGATTATGCAGAAATGAAAAACAGCAATGAAAACAACAACTGATGCAATTTAATTTTTATTTTCAAATGTCAAGCTACTCACATATTCACAACATAATCACTAAACACCATTGAATTCCCCGACAACGGCGCCAAAATTTGATCAACTGCCGAATTGAATCAAATTAAAAACTAGATAACTTGTAGACAAGTGGAAAACCTAAGTCGTTTTCCCAAGGAATTCAAGAAGTGAAAAGTGATTATGCAAGGTTAGGTTTGGGGATTTTAGCATCAAATTTCAGAAATGAGAAAATTCAAACAGGATTTTAATCAAATAGGTAGAAGACACTAGCTCAAGGAATTCGAATTATAAAACATATATCATTGATTCATTATCCTCTCATGATCCTTTCAAGAATTAAATTAAATTTCAAATCCAAATTCAAATCTGAATTCAGATCAAGTTCTTATGAAAATCTTCAAACATTCATCTTAATACACTTGAATTAAATCTGAAATCTCAAAACCTAATCCAAGACATTAAGATTGAAGCTCTACAATTCAATTTTCTAGATCAGAAATCTCTAGGTCTAGATGTTCTCTCAACTTAAGTTTATTGATCAATAACTCAGAAATCTCTAGAATTATTAATCAATTGGATTCATAATTTAAGAATTAGAAAATCTTCATAATTCTTGAATCATAAATCAAGAAGAGGTGAGAAGAGAGAATTCGAAATTCTTGAATGAATCATGAAAGAAATGCAAGAAATACCTCAATCATATTGCTAATCTCAATATCTTTAACAATCCTCCATCCTCAAGCTAGCTATGAGTTTAGCTCTCCATAATCATGGAGAACTCAGCAAGAACAATTGGAAGAAAAGAGAAAAACGAAATGAGAGAAAGCTAGAGAGAAAATGTAATTCTAAAACTTGAATTGTAAAAAATGAATGTAAAGTGTTCCCTCCAAATCTAATGTAGGACTTAAATAGACATAAAAGAAGGTGGAAATGTCTAAAAAGCCCATACACTAAACAATTACAACACATAAGGCAAGGGTACAATGGACGATGCACAAGATTATGACACTTAAGGCAACTCAGCAAAACTAAGCTTCTGCACGGAATATTGCAGCCAAGTTCTGAAGCCTCTAATGGTTGATTCTGCCCTCGAGCCCTGAAGCAAAGTTGTAGCTCTATGTCTCAGATTTCCGTAGCCACCAAGATCATCCAATTCCAGTAAGTATAGCTCCATATATAGGCAAAATACTGAGTGCTGCTCCAGATTGCTGTCACATTCGCTGCAGCAACTTTGAGTCAACTTTTGAGCTTCTTAGAGACTTCAATTGCTTTCGAGCTCTGAAGATGAAATGAAGCTTTGTGCCTTAGCTTTTCAATGCAACTGAAATGGAGTGATTTCAACATCTGTAGCTCCAGCTATGGCTTCTGCAACACGTGCTGTCCAGGATTGCTGTCCAGAATTCTGCAGCAAGATTGACTCAACTTGAAGCTCCAATTTTGAATCCTTATGGTCTGAATCAGCTTTCGCGTTCTTCATCAACTTTGTAGACCTGTGTCTAAGCTTTCCAACAAGACAAATAACACAAAATTCCAATTTCTAGAACTCAAGTTATAGGCAAATTACAGAATAGTGTCACAAAGCACAAAATGCTGAGAAAATGCACAAAGTTCCAATCAAGTACCAAATGCCTAATATGATGCAAAAGTAGCTCATTCATCCCAAAAGTGGTCAAATTACATGCATACAAGAGGGAAATAATCAATACAAATAATGCTATATCAGTGCCATGGGAGTTTTTGTGAAATTTGATAAAGATAAGAATGAGATTAGGTTATGTGTATGATGAGAGCTTTAACACTTTAGTTCGAAGCAAGAATATGGTATTCAGAGAACTCAAAACCCGTTGATGTAAATGTTATGAAATTGAAATTGTTGAGATAATGATGTGCAAGCATGCTATGTTAATGTGGGTAGTAGAACCCCTTGATTGAGACTAAAGTAAATTATGATATGCTTGTGATGAAGTGAATGTGATTTCCTGCAAAAATTGTAAACCATGCTTGAATTGTGAAACTTGATTGGATTGTAAATTATGAATGATGAGCCACTTAATTGTGAATTTTGAGAGTACATGCTATGACATAAAATTTATTATTTAGATGAATATGTAGAGACTTGTACATGTTTCGTGTGGTTGTGTTGATTTGGAAGATGGAAGTATTAAATGGCTACTTAGGAATTTGGGTGGATTCGAGTAGGCCTTTCCCAGCTACTTAGGAGTTTGGGTGTATTCGAGTACGCTGATGTCAGCTACTTAGGAGTTTGGGTGTATTCGAGTACGCTGATGCCGGCTACTTAGGAGTTTGGGTGGATTAGAGTATGCCGAGTTTGGCTATTTAGGAGGTGGGTGTATTCGAATATGCCATTAGAGGGTATCTAGGAGGTGGGTGTATTCAGATACGCCTCAGAGTTGATATGTTATTTGAAATACTCTCATGCATGTTTATTAATATGAATAATGCCAAAGCGTTGGCTTGTTGCATACTATGTATAATTCCTGTTGGAATTTGATGTGGTGATTACCACAAGTACGAAACTGATTTTGGTTGGCTGTAATGATATGTGAGAGGGGTGAGCATTAATTGTACATTGAGGGAACCGCGAGAACTTAGAAAAACTCATAGGTTTCCCCTTTAGAAACGGATCGTTAAGATGTTTGATCTAGTCAAAGTAAGTACTTGAGTTTTCGAGAAAATTAAAGTCTTGTTTGATACAAGTATTACTTTGACTAGCTAGAATCGATAACATCGGGCACGTAGATCCGTGTGCTCCAGGTAACTCACTAAGACGACTTTGTCTTACGCTCTCTTTCTTGATGATTCGATTCTAGATGGACCAGCCGCCGCCGCCTGTAACCCCCTACTAGATAGCCCTTAATGCTTAAGTCATTTTAGGCTATTTCATAAGGGTCACCTTCTGTTATCATGTTTTATTCTTTACTTTAAAATATTTACGCGGAAAATAGGCGGGAGTAAAATTTTCGCAATTTGTTTACGATATAAAAATAAGGGCTATGCGGAATACATAACCGATAAATAATAAGCCATGCCAAGATATAAACTGAATAGTCTATCAAATAAATAACTCCCAACAACCAATGAACACACAAGGAATAAATATTAGGCTTTATCCCATAAGCCAAAGACAATGACTTATGAGACTCCACTATAAATACATGTCAAATAAATAGCTGCCGGCTAACATAGGTCCGGACTTAAATAAATAACACAAACAACTGAAGTGAATCCATGACTGAAATGCAAATCAATGTATATAGGTCTATAAAGCGGAAGACTGAAAAATAAACTAAGGCTGGGCCTGCTCCTCGCTAGCTCCATGGTCCTGCTTTGTCTGCTCCTCTATAATATGGGGGAAAAACATAGGGTGAGCACTGGGAAGTGACTCAGTAGAGGAAGCCGCCCCGGGTTTAATTAAGAAATAGGTGAAATATGAATGCATTCAATTCAGATATTAGTTTAAAAAGAAGTCTTTTCCCGGAACGTCTTACCTAAGTGCATCTTATCCATTTTAATTAAACAGTCAATATGGCATAAATAAATAAAGTCTTGGTGTAGTGTACTAGTGCCCTTATACATATACAATTGATGACTCATAAGATAACATAATACATTTAGCCAAACAACTTTATCTTGCATTAATCAATCTTTGGCACTGCCCGCCCTCCAATACTCCTCCACATACCGGCCCCTAGGCATGAGCTCATCCTAAACTATGGGGAGAGGGGGTAATTCACCTTCCCTTAACAATGAGGTTGTAATGCCGAGGTTGCCATTCCTCCCTTAACAACTCTCATTGTAATGCCGAAGGCTACAATGTTTTACTATAATTGTAACTGTGTCTTTGCGTCCCTTTTGACGACTTTGCCTTTATTAATGTCTTACAAGGAATGTATACATATATATAGCATCAATACATCACATAACAACATGTAAATATACATAATAAATCATGCCAACATATATAAATCATGCACAAATCGTATATAACACTCATATGGGTCGTAGAACACATTAGGGTACACAAAAGGGTCAAAACAGTTGATTTTCGTAAAATCTGCAGCGTTGTAATCGATTACATCGGGAATGTAATCGATTACTGTAATCGATTACAGAGACCCTGTAATCGATTACCATAATGCCCTGTTTGCTCGCGATTGGAAATTCTCAGCTCGTAATCGATTACGAACCCGTGTAATCGATTACGAACGCGAGAAATCAGATTCTAGGGTTTCAAAAACACAATTTTTATAAGCCAATGGCTAAAACTCAGATCTAGAATCGTCCCAATCGGTAGAAAACAAAGACAACAAAGAATCAATCGTTGGAATAAGTTTGAAAACACTTTTACATCCATAAAACACTTTCTTTTCGAAATTCAATCGGTAAAAATAACCCTTTTATGAACCATAATGGGAAAAACGAACACCAACAATAATATCAACAAACATACATCATTATGCATGAAAATACAGTGAATATTGAATGTCTAGAACCCCTACCTCTCGTAGACCTCCTATGCTATGCGTAGAGACACCCCTTTCCTTCTCACTTTCTCTCTAGCCCCACGAACAGAATGACTTCTTTCAAAAATGGAAACGGAAGAAGTGTTCTATTTGGTGAGAGGATTAAGAATATATGGTTTGTTTTGCGATTGGATGAGAGTTTATATGGATTTGGGGTTGTGGAAGGGTTATGGTTTTTGAGTTTGAGAGAGAGAAAGTAGAATGGAGGCACAAGGATTGATGGAGGCTGCCAAGAGTGATTTGGCATATTCAAATTAGGTTTTCTGAGTGGAGGCTAAGGTAGGTATTATATAGAGGTCTTGTGGGGCCCACTCTTGACCTAAAAACGCACTAAAGGTTTACCAAGGAGAAACTTATCCACTCCAACTTAATTAAATTTCTAACTAAGGTCAATCACTCTTAATTTGCACTTAATTAGAACTTAATAAAAGCCGGGGTGTTACACCGCCCCCGCCGCGCCACGAGACCTAAGACTTTGCTTGGTACAGCTACACGCCGGCCACCGGTGCGGTGACTGTCGCGTCCACTGTCTCGGGGGTACACCGCTTCTTCGTCCCAGCTCCAGCCCCAACTCCTGCTCCACCTCCAGCCCCAGCTCAGGCATCTGCTTCTCCGCCACCACCTCCACCGCCTTCTCCGGTCTCGGAGTCGACAGAGTCGGACCCAGAGGAGGACGAGGGCTACTCGAGTGATGACTCGGCGGACTTCTGGACAGACGTCGACTATATCATGGTAGGGTCTGAGGCGTCTTCTTCTGCCACAGGCTCGGATATGAGCGAGGATACCGGGAGCGCCAGTAGGTGAGGCGCGGATGTGACCAACCTGACCGATGTGTAGCTGACCATTGACATCTTTATCTTTTGTTTATAAGTATTTATGTGGAGCCTTTTTGTACCCTTGCGTGGGATTTTACCATATTGGCATGTAAATGCATCTAACGAACTACAATTTTACCTGAGTCCTTTTGTATATTCAGACCAGGATTTTGGACTTGACCCAAGTAGGGTTCATAACTTAGAAGGTTCCTCTAGTTCCCAAACGTCCCTATACAGTTCTAGAGTGGATACCCAGGAATTCGCCACGTTCGCCTCAGCTACGGTAGGTAAAGAACAGAGAATTGAGGATATCCGAGTGGTTTGCGACTTTCCAGAGGTATTTCCCGAAGAAATACCAGAGTTCCCGCCGGAACGTGAAGTGGAGTTCTCGATCGACTTATTCCCCGGCGCGGGACCGATCTCCATCGCCCCGTATCGAATGGCCCCAGTCGAGCTTAAGGAGCTAAAGGCACAATTGGAGGAATTGCTAGAGAAACGATTCATACGCCCGAGCGCATCGCCGTGGGGAGCACCTGTACTGTTTGTGAGAAAGAAGGACGGAACGATGAGGCTTTGCATAGACTACCGGCAGTTAAACAAGGTCACTATCAAGAACAAGTATCCTTTGCCGCGGATCGACGACCTCATGGACCAACTGCGGGGAGAAACCGTGTTTTCAAAGATAGATTTACGGTCCGGATACCATCAGATCCGAGTTCGGGAAGCCGACATCCCGAAGACAGCCTTTAGATCGCGGTATGGGCATTTTGAGTTCACAGTAATGTCGTTTGGACTCACAAATGCGCCTGCTGTTTTTATGGACTATATGAACCGGGTGTTCAGGGAATACTTAGATCGGTTTGTGGTGGTCTTCATCGACGACATTCTGGTCTACACAAAATCGGAGGAGGAACATGTCGAGCACTTGAAGAAGGTCCTGAGTGTTTTGGCCGATCGGAGACTGTAAGCCAAACTCTCTAAGTGTGAGTTTTGGCTTACAGAGGTTCAATTCTTGGGACATGTGGTATCTCAAGAAGGCATAGCGGTGGACCCAGCGAAGGTGAGAGCAGTGATAGAATGGGAACGACCAACCACGGCAACCGAGATCTGGAGTTTCTTAGGACTCGCGGGGTACTACCGAAGATTCATTCAAGGGTTCTCTCAGATTTCAGCCCCAATGACAAATCTTACCAAGAAGAATGCCCCATTCGTGTGGAATGAAGCTTGCGAGCAAAGTTTTCAGGAGTTGAAGAAGAGGCTGACTTCAACCCCGGTATTGACGCTTCCGGATCCCGAGCAACCATTTGAAGTGTACCGTGACGCTTCCGGACGAGGGTTAGGTTTCGTTTTGATGCAGCAAGGTAGACCGGTAGCCTACGGATCACGGCAACTTCGACCGCATGAGCTGAACTATCCGACGCACGATTTGGAGTTAGCCGCCGTTGTATCGGCACTGAAGATGTGGAGACACCATCTTTTCGGAACCAGGTTCGAAGTGTTCTCAGATCACAAGAGTCTCAGGTACCTATTCGATCAAAAGGAGCTCAACATGAGGCAACGCCGCTGGATGGAGTTCCTTAAGGACTTTGATTTCACGCTTCACTACCACCCAGGAAAAGCTAACGTGGTAGCCGACACGTTAAGTCGAAAGGCATTGCATGCGGCTTGGATGATGGTAAAAGAGTTGGAGCTAGTGCAGCAACTGGAGGACATGAATATCAGCATGAACCCGACACCGAAGAGTATAAAGTTCCATCATTTGGTCATCACCAGCGAATTCAAGCAACGGATCGAACAAGCCCAGAAGGAACCACAAGACAGGGAATTTCAAGATATGCTCGAAGCGGTACGACAAGGCAAGATACATGGATTTGAACAGGGATCAGACGACCTTGGGAGATTCAATGGACGGATTTGCGTGCCTAAGGGACAGAATTTGCGTGAGGACATACTCCAGGAGTCACACCGGAGCCAGTTCACTATACATTCGGGGGTGACGAAGATGTATAATGACCTGAAGGAGCGTTCGTAGTGTCCTGGATTGAAGGAGGATGTGACACAATTTGTGAGTAGATGCTTGACTTGCCAGAGGATCAAGGCCGAACACCAGAAGCCAGCCGGAGTTCTGAACCCCTTCCCTATTCCGGAGTGGAAATGGGAACACATCACGATGGATTTCGTGACGGGGTTACCCCTGACTCAGAGGAAAGTCGACGCAATTTGGGTCATTGTGGACAGGTTGACCAAATTTGCACACTCTTTACCAGTAAGGACGAGTTACCCGTTTGAGAAACTGGCCAAATTGTACATCGACTGGATCATCCGCATACACGGTGTACCTACATCGATCGTCTCTGACCGAGATTCCAGGTTTACCTCGAGGTTCTGGGGAGCATTGCAACGTGCATTTGGTACTAAGCTGAGCTTGAGCACTGCGTATCACCTCCAGACGGACGGCCAATCGGAGCGGACGATACAGACTCTTGAGGATATGTTGCGGGCCGTTGTTCTGGAGATGCCGGGCAGTTGGGACATGCACCTGCCCTTGGTGGAATTTGCATACAATAATAGTCACCATGCCAGTATCGGAATGGCGCCTTATGAGGCTCTTTATGGTCGGAAGTGCCAATCTCCGCTTTGTTGGAACGAATCCGGAGAAGAACGGTCACTAGGACCCGATTTGGTGCAGCAGACTACCGAGAAGATCAAGATGGTCAGGGATAAAATGAAGGCTGCCCAGGATCGGCAGAAGTGTTATACGGATAGAAGGCGACGTGAGCTAGAATTTCAAGAGGGCGACCATGTGTTCTTGCGGGCCGTACATACAACTGGGATAGGGCGAACCTTAAAAACCCGAAAACTTAACCCTAGATTCATTGGGCCTTTTCAAATCCTAAAGAGAGTAGGACCCTCAGCCTACCAGATAGCCCTCCCACCAAACTTGGCCAACCTTCATGATGTGTTTCATGTCTCTCAACTACGCAAGTATCAGGCTTCGCCTGAGCATGTATTAGAGCCAGAGATCGTTGAGTTAAAGGACAACCTGACATTGGACCTTCCTGCGACCAAGATTGTGGATCGCAAGGTGAAACAAACCTGCCGGAGTGAGATTCCTATGGTTAAGGTTGCTTGGAGAGTCGGATCCTTGGAGGACCATACATGGGAACTTGAGTCTGAGATGCAAGATAAGTTCCCCCACCTATTTGAAGGTACGGTTTGAAATTTCGGGACGAAATTTCTTTTTAGGGGGGGTAGATTTGTAACACCTGTGACATCCCTAGCGCTGACGAGGGCGGGGAGTGATCGCTGGTGCACGAGGCATGAACAAGGAGCGACTCCTAGCAGGCTTCTAAGCGGAGGGATCCCGGGCACTGACGAGAGCGGGGAGTGATCGACGGTGCACAAGGCACAGACAAGGAGCAGCTCCTGGCAGGCTTCTAAGTGGGAGGGGCACATGAACGAATCGAACTTACACCGGAATGAGAGGGATCCAAAGGCTGTATAGGTATGGGACTATACAGTTGAGGATATCTTAAAGGAATTGATTTGCACTACTCATACCAACAAGATGCATCTACTTTTCGGTAGCCTATCCCTTAAGAACTCCAAGGTTAAGCGTGCTTGACTTGGAGCAATTCTAGGATGGGTGACCTTCTGGAAAGTTTTTCTCAAAAAGTGTGCGAGTGAGGACAAAGCACACTGGAAAGTCTCGTGTTGGTCAGAGGACAGTCGTCAACGCTTTCAAGTTGTCAAGGGGTGTTACAACACCCGTGATTCGGGACTTTATTGTTTTGTGTATTCTCAGTCGCCAATGCGGATTTTGGTGACCGGAGCATAGAGTTATATATATATATATATATGTGTGGTGATATTTCATGAGGTGTTTTCTGTGACTGATATGTGTATATATATACATGTGTAGTGCGCACATGGGTAACGTGGTGCTGAGATTTATTAATTGAATTGGTGGTGATTGATATTTGATGTTGGAACAAGCTATATGGTGTTGCCTGAGATAAATATATTTTACGGAACCAAAGTGAGTGGTGTGTGTGTTTGGATTTAAATTAATTTCCGTACTCAGGGAAGAGACCGGCATTTAGTTTATTTATATATATATATTGCAGTAGTGACATGTACATATATATATATAATCATGCTTGATATATTAAGGTGCTTGTGTGAGAATAAATAAAATTTCATATATGTGTAAGGGAACATATTTTATGTCTTATGATTTAAAATAAGTTGTATATATATATATATATGCATTTGTTTGATGTGGCAAAATTTTGTGAATGTGCTATAAGTTATTATAATAATAATTTAAGTTGCTGAGAAGCAAGGCAGGCTCAATATTATTATTGTATGAGTTAGAGAACCCCTAAGAAGGGTAATGATCGTTATAAAAATTTGGTTGAGACCTTAATATTTAAATTTAAGTCCCAAATTGGTGTTTGGAAAATATTTAGAAAATATTCTCACCAATATTTGAAGATTATGATTTTAAGGCTATTATTATTAAATTTCGCATTTTTACGATTTTCAGGAAAAATCCTTTTTATATATATATAATGCGAAATTAATAATAATATGAGATAATTATTTTAGACTCGTTGAGAGTCTCATAATATTAAGGAAATTTTCATAACGATCATATGTCATTTTCTTATTTTAAAATTTGAGTGTTTAGTGAGTTTTTGAGTAACCTGAGAGCGAGCCTGAGCTAGATCCTAAACACAATCGGAGCAACTTTTAAGACCCTGAGCTCTCCAAAATTTATTCAACTCTCACCATAAATCTTAGTTGTAATTTCCTACTCAAAATCATACTCAAATACATACTCATACTCACTACCTAAACACATTTAACACTACAACAACTCAAAAATTAAAACAACACACCCCATTTCCCTTTAAGTTTCGACCACCCCTCTCCCCCTCAAAGACATTTTCATTTTCTCTCAATCAAACACACATAATCATTGGCATGTAAATGCATCTAACGAACTACAGTTTTACCTGAGTCCTTTAGTATATTCGGACCAGGATTTTGGACTTGTCTTTTGATCATGTCAGCTCCCCTATATATATGTATTTCGGCATGTATTAAACAGGATCTTTATACACTTGAACTCTGCTACATTTCGCTCTGAAGCATCTGTTATGTATTAATATTATGGCCATTTGTTGCATGGGCCTTTATTATATTGTTGGCATTCCTATTGTTATTCTAGACGCTTATCCAGGTTATCTATTCGTGCTACTAATCTGATTGGTCATGGCTTTGAGTCTCGATACCGATTTATTGAACACAGGGGTTTGCGAAAATATATTTTACATATACGTTTCAAAGAAAAAAACATGGGGTTTTTGGGTGTTATGTAAGATTGCAAATTGTTAATTATGTCCATGGCATAGTTAGTAAATTGGGATGTTACATATAACTCATCATTTCTTTTTATTTTCAATTGAATACAAATATATAAATCAATGTAAGTCATAAAGCATAGTAGCCAATGCTTCCTCTCATGCTTACTTTATTGGACTAGAAAGACAATTTCTTAGCCACAAGGTTAAGCTGCGTATGAGAAATTCACAACTCAGATTCAATTCAACTCAACAAAACAATCAAAAAGCTATTCTTTCTAAAGGACTAAGCTTTTCTAGATTATTTATTCAAGCAAAAACATTCATCCACCAACAAGTTATAAAACAATAGCTTAAACAATATACACAAAGACCCTTCCTAAAGTCAAAATGGAAAACCTAGTCCTCACGAAATCACATCACATACATCTAACTATGACAAGATTACCCAATTATGATCAGATAATCATCTTGTTGAAATGAGGGTCGAGATTTATATGGAAAAATCGATCCCTCATTTTAATTTTCCCCCAATAGAGGTGGCAGAACCGATTGAAGAACAATTGCATTATATTCGAAAGGGGCAATCAGAAAATTTGAACAGAGAGCGAGAGAGAGAGAGAGGGCTTACCCACCGGAAGCCCATCGGCGGTCCATCCCACGGGAAACTGGGCCGACGACAGCGGCGGAGGAGGGGGGAAAGCTTTGGGTTGCTGCTGCTGCTGCTCATGGAGAAGAGGGCTTCCCTCCTCGTGATTACGCCGCCCCGGACCATGCCGTAGCCACCGCGCGCCTTACGATCTTTGTCTCTCCTTCTTCAATCGTTTGTCGCATCTTTCTCTTCTTCACTGCCTCCTTCTCTATTTCTTTCTCAGTTTGAGGGCGGCGACGATGCTGCCTCGCGGTATACCTCCCTTTCCCCTCACTCTCTCAATCAAAAAACAAACCCTAAAACATACTTTGAAGAGATGCGTGTATGCGTCTTTGTGGTCATGAGTTCGATTTGTAGTACTGCGCACTGGCAATTGGCAGCTGTAAGGGTGGAGGGAGGATGGACTTGGGAATTAGGTTTCTATTGATAAATATTTGGAAATTATTTTGAAAGAGAAACCATTTTTTAATTTATCTAGTAAGGACTTACAGTGGGAAACTTTTCCCTCGGTAAATATCAAATGTAAAATTTTTATATATTCAAAATATTTTCGTGGGAAGTGTTCCCTCGATAATAATTATTTAAAATATTATTTTTTAGAAATATAATTACCGTGGGATTTTCCCACACTAAATCGTGTGTATGATAGGGCTAAAATTATCTAGGGAAATTTCCCTCGGTAACACTAAAAAAAGTTTTAATATTTTTCTCTTCACTATTCCCTCGATAAATCCCTCGGTAATATCGAGGGACAAATTCCCTCGATAATTTCCCATGGTAATTCGCGTGTTTCTTGTAGTAGGGTGTTACATTTTGGTATCAGAGCAGGTCTATCCTACAGGGCTTGGGTTAATGGACCTGTTATGCTATTATTGCATGTACGGTAGTTATATCATGCGTATGCCTCTTATGTGTTTTAGTTAGTTTTGAGGTGCATGATCGTTTTGCTTGACTGTCAGAGTAGCTGTGCATACCTAGAATTGATATGGAGCTTGATCAACTCGATGTTGACTATTTTGTGTGCACAGGGACATGGCACCTAGCAGACGTAATAGGGACGATGTTGACGATCACGAGGATGCAGGACAGGACAACAGTGTCACTCCTGGGGCTTTCATGGAGATGGCCAAGGCCATGCACCGCATGGTAGACCACATGACCCAGCAGCGCACTACTCCGCCTACAGCACCACCTGCGGGTAACGGCAACGGCAGCTCACACTTTGCTGATTTTAAGAGGGCTAATCCCTCTCCTTTTCTCGGCACTACGAACCCTTCTGAAGCTGAGGATTGGTTGAGGGGTATTGAGGATATCTTCACCGTGGTCCAGTGCACAGAGGTTCAGAAGACACAGTTGGCCACATTCATGCTACAGATGGAAGCACGCTCCTGGTGGAACGACGCTCCTCGCACTCCTGATGCGGCGGGTGTAGCTATCACATGAGACATGTTTAGAGACATGTTTGACAACGTGGTTTTTGCCAATATTTTATGCCCTTAATTTGGATGATTGTATGCAATTCTTTGCTCTATTTTAGCCTTTTATTATACTTAATACAAATTGGAATTTAATTGAGCTTAATAGAAATAAAGGCTAAAATAACAAGTTTTATGATGTTTTTGCAATTCAAGGATGACCTTTTGCACTTGATCTTGGATATTTTGTATTTTTAGTACAGGGCAGGGGTATTATTGGAGCTGTAGACATCAGGAACTGAGCAAGAAGCGGAGCAGTGGATTTCAGAACCAGCATCGAGCGCTCCAGCGCCCATAGCGCGCTCCAGCGCACGAGGCCCACTTAAACTCATCACGTGCACAGCGCTGGCGCCCTAGCGAGCTATACGCGCCCCAGCGCCGCGCCGCAATTTTGTTGCAGCAGAAACCCTATCTGCAAGACGAATTGGGGGCCCAAATTGACTAGGGTTTGGAGGCTGCTCACATTATTTAAAGGAGGCTAATGCATCAGAAAACATATCTCTTGACATCTCTTCATACCACTCAACACCTCCACTTTTACATATTTTCTTTTCCTAGTTAGAGTTAATTTTGCTTCCCATTAGGATTTCCATCTTTCCTAGTTTAGCTCTAGCTCCATCTTTTACATTTCAAACGTTATTCGTCCAGCACTTTTGGGTTTCGTAAGTACTCTTTTATCATTAATTCAGTTATTCATTCTTCAATTCTTTCCAACTTGCATTTAATTTCTTACTTTGTTCTTTATTATTAATTGCTTTCTTTATTCCAATTTATTTCTTGTCTTTTAATTCCTTGCCATGAGTAGCTAAGTTTTTGGTGGTTTATGAGGGTGTGAACATCATTAGGGTAAATTGAGGCTTTGTTCTTAATCTTGCATAAGTTTTCATTATCAACCATTGGCATATAATTTGAGATCTTAAATTGTGTGTTTAATCCTTTGACTTGGCTCACTCGATTGAGCTGGCTAATTCATTGGCATATGTTTATGTGTTAGTTGATTAACTGATGCATGGCATATTAGGAATTGGTAATGAGTAATTACTTGGCTGATTAGTCTCTTTAATTAGATTAATGTGATTGGCTTTAATAATTATTGAAAGTGGAACTAAAGGTAAGATCTCACTAATTAATCCCATTCTAGGCAGTTAATCATTAGAATCAAAACAAAGGAGTTAGATCTAACTCCGGAGTAATTAATCAAATCATGCATTCTTTTGTAGCCAATGATAACACCCTAATGAATGTTCCACCCCCATAAACCGCTGTTTTTATTATTCCTATTTTTATCCCAATCTAATTCCTTGCATACAAAAACCCCCCAATTGTGACAAACCGTCTTACAACTAGTCTTGTGCATTACTTTCTTAGCCATTCCTTGTGAGAGACGACCCTGGTTTCCACTAAACTATATTAGGGGAACTTGGTTTTAAAAATAATTAAATTTATGGTTTACACGACACAGCCATCAAATTTTTGGCGCCGTTGCTGGGGAATGGCGATGAAAGTAATCACTAGTTGTGTGATTCGTACATATTGTACATAATCATTTTCTTTGTTTCTTTGAAAAAAAAATTAAAAAATAAAAACAACAAAAAGATTTTATTTATTGCATCACATAGCATTCCACAGAACTTGCTGTTCGCAGAACAGCAAAGTTCTGCGTCGACACGAGCGCCCGAGCGCCCAATTAGCGCTCTAGCGTCCTGTCAAGACGCGCCCTAGCGCCCTTGGACCGCTCGAGCGGCCGTTCGTCGTCCTACAACATGTTTTTATGTTTTCTTCTCTTAATTTTCTTCTTTTTCTAGACTAACTTGAACACTAACCCCAATTTTAGTCTCCAAGATTTTAGTTTCCATGGTTTTGCAGGTTATCAACCAAGTAGTGAGATGCAAGCACCCTCGTTATCCTCGAACCTTCACCAAACACCATACCCGTACCAAGACCCTCAACCATACTATGAACCATACCTATCCTTTGACCCCTACTACCAGCCATATAATGAACCATCACCCTCCTACATTGAACCGTTTCCATACACATACCATGAGCCTAATCCTTACTCATATCCCATCAAATGCCTTAACCAATCAACCATTGACCCATTCTACCAACCTTCTCAACCTCTTGCACCGTCTAGTCCTGGTAATAATACTGACAACTCCATGATGAAACAAATTTTTGAAATACTCATGACAAACCAGCAAGCACTTTTGCGCATGGAAGAGGACCTCCAACAATTGAGAACTCAGGCCACCTCATCACCACCACCACCTTCTCCATTACCACCTTCTTTACCACCGCCAGCTTCACCTCCACATTCACCATCACAAGAGGAACCAGAGTTCCCTATTGTTGAAGATGATTATGTTTTAGAGCAATTGGATTGGGAGACATTGAAGTCCATGGTGGAAGAATTATCGGGGGAAGTCGAGGAAGACCCCGATGTAGAGATAATCTATGAGGACCCTCCACCTTTACTCAGTACCGTGCTAGACATCGTGTGTGCGGAGGAAAGTTCTTTGAGTGTTAGAGTCACTGCAGAGATTCCCTCACTTGGAGGAATTGACGAGGCATGCAAGGAGGAAATCATGGACTCCACCACCTCATCCCCTGTTGTTTCAAGGCAACCATTGGGACCCTTCCCATTTGCTCTTGGGCCTCATGAGTATGCTTGTCTCGAGACTGATGCTCAACTCCTTACCCTTTGTGGGGTGTCGGTATCTTCTCAAGCTCAAATTTCTTGGAAACTAACTGATTTCAATTATGTTTTCTCTAACCCATCTTTTGAGGACTCTCATCCCGCCTCACTTGATTTTGTTTGTTTTAGGGATGCTTTTTGCAGGAGCGGGTGTTGTGCTCCAAGGGGCAATCTAAGGACCAAAACTCTTGGGTTCCGGACTAAGAAGGGAACCATTCTCTTTGGAGTGGTTTGTTACTCATGGGATCCCGGTGGAGGTGTGGAAAGCACACCATGGTGGAAACTGCTGGATCAATTCAAGCATAAGCCGCCCTGAGAGTGGCTGACCAAACGTCCAACTTAGGGACGTTAAAGCAAAGTGCTTGGGGGAGACAACCACCAAATTTTACTTTTGTACTTAGATAGGTTCCTTTCTTTGTTTCCTCATCTATTAGTCTTAATTTTCATTCATTTAGTTGGTCAAATGGCAAGAATTTCGCAGTACATCAGCTGTCCTGGATTCTGCAGAAGACCTGCGCTCTGGCGCCTGCCACGCGCCCTAGCGCTCGCGAAACACTTCCTCAGCGCCGTAGCGCGCGTCCCACGCTCCAGCGGCCTGGACAGTCATGTCCTCTGCAGGTCCTTTTCTATACCCTTTTCTCTGTTCCTTTAATTGTTGACACTAGGGACAGTGTCTCATTTAAGTGTCGGGAGGGTGTAGAAAAATTGGCTTTTGTAAACAATGGCATGCCTAACTTTTTTTCTTTTTCTTTTTCTTTATTTTATTTTATTTTTATGTATTTTTAGGTAGATGATTGGGTAGTTTTCTTTATAGCACCTTTTAGTCTGAAATTGCTCTGCCCTTTAATTTTAGCTCAAAAATGTTGGCATGATAATTTAATATGAGTTTGAATTGTTTGTATTATCTCTGTTTGGTTGGTTGGATTACCTGTGAGATTTGAGCCTTAAAAGTGATTACATGTATCAACTAATCACTTTCTTTCTGTGAGCACACACACTTGTATTTGTTATTCCTGAATTTGCTTGATTCTTATTTTGCATTTTATACGTGTTGCATATGATTGAGGCGTAATTTTGTTTTTACATTTAAAAGCCACTTAGCCAAATAGCCAACCCATACACAATTCCCATTGTTTGTAGCCAATTTGAGCCGTTATCCCTTTTTTTTGTTACTCAGCTCATTACAAGCCAAAGACAGAAAAACAATGAAAAATCTCTTCTAAGAAACTAGGAGGACATGGTTTGATTATTGGGCAAAGGTCTTAAGTGTGGGGAAATTGGGTTGAATTGAGCACTGGTATAGAGTGCAAAATATTGGGATATAACTGTAAGGGTAGCTTTTGTACATAAGTGGTCCTTTCTTTTCCACCTCATTTTAATTGCCAAAAGAATTGAGATGAGGTAACAAAAAAAAAATCGAAAAATACAGAAAAATCAAGAAAAAAATGTGAATTCTGCAAATAAAGGTTGTTGGGTTCCTGGGAATTGATATGGAAATATTTGGGAACCTTGGGAATGTTAATTGTAAGAATTTATGGGTTATTGATCTTGGGTATTTCTATTCTCTCCATCTTTTCTGTAGTGATAGAAGTCATCTAGGATTGATCAAACAATGAAGTCTTAGTTTTTTTTTTTGGAATCAAGTCCACTTCCCATATATGCCACACCTGTCCCAAGCCCCGTTACAACCCTGAAAAGACCTCTTGATGCACCATGTTTGTAGAATTGCAATGTTAGGAGTACAACAAATTTATGGAATGAGAATACTTGTATGAATGATTCAGTTGAGTGCTTAGCCAAAACACTGAGTGATTGAGAGAGAAACACACTAGTGAGGGCCAATCAACCAACTTTGCATAACATGAATTGATTCTCCTAACTCATGAACTCTTCTTAATGCCAACTGATAACATGTTAAGGGTATTGTATAAATCTGACCAAGGTGTGCTGTTTTGAATAACTTTCCATCATCTGTAGATTTTAATTTTCTTTTAGGACTTAGGTGTTAGATGTGTTAGCCAATGCTTTGCTTTGAGAGATGCTTGGAATCATTGCTTTTGCATGAGGACATGCAATTGTTCAAGTGTGGGGATATTTGATAACGTGGTTTTTGCCAATATTTTATGCCCTTAATTTGCATGATTGTATGCAATTCTTTGCTCTATTTTAGCCTTTTATTATACTTAATACAAATTGGAATTTAATTGGGCTTAATAGAAATAAAGGCTAAAATAACAAGTTTTATGATGTTTTTGCAATTCAAGGATGACCTTTGCACTTGATCTTGGATATTTTGTATTTTTAGTACAGGGCAGGGGTATTATTGGAGTTGTAGACATCAGGAACTGAGCAAGAAGCGGAGCAGTGGATTTCAGAACCAGCATCGATTGCTCCAGCGCCCATAGCGCGCTCCAGTGCACGAGGCCCACTTAAACTCATCATGTGCACAGCGCTGGCGCCCTAGCGAGCTATACGCGCCCTAGCGCCGCGCCGCAACTCTGTTGCAGCAGAAACCCTATCTGCAAGACGAATTGGGGGCCCAAATTGACTAGGGTTTGGAGGCTGCTCACATTATTTAAAGGAGGCTAATGCATCAGAAAACATATCTCTTGACATCTCTTCATACCACTCAACACCTCCACTTTTACATATTTTCTTTTCCTAGTTAGAGTTAATTTTGCTTCCCATTAGGATTTCCATCTTTCCTAGTTTAGCTCTAGCTCCGTCTTTTACATTTCAAACGTTATTCGTCCAGCACTTTTGGGTTTCGTAAGTACTCTTTTATCATTAATTCAGTTATTCGTTCTTCAATTCTTTCCAACTTGCATTTAATTTCTTACTTTGTTCTTTATTATTAATTGCTTTCTTTATTCCAATTTATTTCTTGCCTTTTAATTTCTTGCCATGAGTAGCTAAGTTTTTGGTAGTTTATGAGGGTGTGAACATCATTGGGGTAAATTGAGGCTTTGTTCTTAATCTTGCATAAGTTTTCATTATCAACCCTTGGCATATAATTTGAGATCTTAAATTGTGTGTTTAATCCTTTGACTTGGCTCACTCGATTGAGTTGGCTAATTCATTGGCATATGTTTATGTGTTAGTTGATTAACTGATGCATGGCATATTAGGAATTGGTAATGAGTAATTATTTGGCTGATTAGTCTCTTTAATTAGATTAATGTGATTGGCTTTAATAATTGTTGAAAGTGGAACTAAAGGTGAGATCTCACTAATTAATCCCATTCTAGGCAGTTAATCATTAGAATCACAACAAAGGAGTTAGATCTAACTCCGGCGTAATTTATCAACTCATGCATTCTTTTGTAGCCAATGATAACACCCTAATGAATGTTCCACCCCCATAAACCGTTGTTTTTATTATTCCTATTTTTATCCCAATCTAATTCCTTGCATACAAAAACCCCCCAATTGTGACAAACCGTCATACAACTAGTCTTGTGCTTTACTTTCTTAGCCATTCCTTGTGAGAGACGACCCTGGTTTCCACTAAACTATATTAGGGAACTTGTTTAAAATAATTAAATTTATGGTTGACACGTCACAGCCATCATGTTCTATGATAAGTACTTTCCTGAGATTGTTCGTCAGGATAAGGAGATGGAGTTTCTGGATCTCCGTCAGGGCACCATGACTATCCCAGAGTACATCGCCAAGTTCGAGGAGCTCATCAGGTTTTCAGAGATCTACCAGGAGAACCCGAAGGAGAGCTAGAAGTGCATGAAGTTTTGCGCTGGGCTTAATCAAGACATCAAGAGGATGGTCAAGCACATGAAGATCAGAGACTACAGAGAGATGATGGACACATGCAGGATAGTAGAGGAGACGAGCCGCCCAGTGGCTCCACAGAGGGTTGAGACTCAGAGGAGGGGTGCGGCACCTCAGCAGACCAACCGCCCCGCCCCTGCTCGCTACCAGCCTTATGGTCCGTCACCCAGGACCCAGTCTCAGCCTCGACCACCCCAGCAGCAGCAGCAGCAGCGCCCAGCAGCGACGGCACCCCGGGCACTACTCGCTCTGCCACCATGTGCCACGTGTGGAAAGCCTCACACTGGGGCGTGTCGCCTCGGTCAGAACGTTTGTTATCGCTGCGGCCAGTCAGGCCATTATGTCAAGGATTGCAAGTGGATGAGATTCCAACCTTCTTCCTCCTCTAGGCCACAACATCAAGGGCGCATGTTCATAGTAGGTGCAGAGAGCGTGGAGCAGTCAGATGATCTCATCAGGGGTAAGCATTTATGTTTTTCTTGTTTAATGTATCACGGTGATGACTAGCCTTAATCATCATTGTTTGGAAACCCATTTAGTGCGTGAGTACGGTGGGAATTGTGTGATGCATGTCTAGGCTTGACGCTAAGCTACTTGTAGTTTTGTTAAGGTCTAGATGAGGTTGGTTAGGGATAGTCGACCTTAGTTAAGGGTTGACTGCCTTGGCTAGTTGACCATGGATGTTTACTCATCTCTGGTTGATCTTGGTCTCCATATGTTTTCCTGTGTGTTAATCACACCCTTGTTTTGTTTAGAAAACGAAGTGAGAAGTGTTTTCAAAAAGGGTTTTTCATGTTAGCTACAAGACCAGTTTTCAAACTTGTTTTTCGCCCTCGTTTTTGAAAGAATATTTTGCGAAAATGATTTCGATAAACAAGAGTGTTCTCGTTCCGACCTCTTTCACAGCCACGATGGGATAACTCTTAGGAATGATCATGTCCCTCTAGTTGGACCTCTTCCTTTTAGGGATACCTTACGTCCTCACATACATTGATAGACGGAAGCCTTTGCACCTCTAGGTACCCCCTCTCGTACATTAGAACGTATGAGCCCTTACACCACTATTAGATTCCCGTCACTACCGACTACCAACAATACTCCTTGACCACGTTCTGTCATGTTTCCCTTCGAACTCCCGAAGCACTATTTTCCAAGTGCCTTAAGTTGAGAAGGAACCTTCCCTACCCACACCGTTTGCACGACCCTAGAGAGAGACCACACTCCCTATATATAGCCTACATCTTCTTAGAAAACGCTTCGACTACTCACATATGCGCTCACACGAACCCCACCACTACAAGCCACCACGTATGTTCCAAACTCCCCTGAACCTTACGGTCTAGTAGCCTCCTAAACACCACACTCCTACCGTTAAGAGTTAAGAAAGAGTCTTCCCTTTCAAGTGTGTCGTTAGCGAGACCTAATAGAATCCTTGAGGAGCCATGTGAGAGCTAGCCCTATCGCACCCCATCATGTCATCATGAGCACATTCATCCTAGTGGCTTTGGATGTACGTCGGAGATGTTTAAACCTCTTCTTTTGTTTTGTTTTCAAGTGATTGCGAAAGTTTGTTAAAATGACGCTCGATTTTCAACTTGGGTTTTAGAAAACGATTCCATACCCCATCGACCTTAAGGTACGAAGTTCCTTAAGGATCTTTTTGCAAACCGTTTAGTTGCGAACTTGAAAATCGTTTTTGTTTTGTTGAAAATACCTTGGGGATGTCTTACGGTGTCAGTTGTAATTATGAGTCGTAGGGTCCAATGTGTTTTCCTAGTTTTGTGGTTATTAAGGTTATGTGTTTTGGGCATGGGTAGATGGTTTCTAAAATAACGGTATGATATAAGTTGAAAGAAGTTCTCAAAAGTTATTTCTTTTATGACTATGAAAATGTATGTGATTAAAGGCCATAGGTGTACAGACAACATGTTTTCATTAGAGTGTATGTGAGAGATTTTAAATCTATTTTGAGAGCATAGAATTGCCTTTGATCGCAACCAAAAAAAATTTTGAGCTTTATGTTTAGTTTTGAAAATGAAGTAAACGTGTTTTGAACAACTAGGAATTTGGGAATTAACTTGGGTTTTCGATAATTTCTAAGATGATGTTTTGAAAATGGAGATGAAGCTTTTTGAGGAGAACATTGATTGATGTTGGATCATGGACCCTAAGAACATAAGGATCAACTTGTCTTGTAAGAACATGGAATCATGTCTTTATCTTGGAAAATGTATTTCGGTTTTCTTTACGTTTATGCAACATATGTTTTGTTTCTTAAGTTTGCTTTCCGCACGACCTGTTCATTCGGGTTAGATGCTTGTATGTGAGTCTTCCCTCAAGTCTGCACGAGGGTAAGGAGCTGTTATGTTTTGTGTTGTTTTTGGTGTTAGAAGTGTCGAATTTCGAGGACGAAATTCTTTTTAAGGAGGGGAGAAATGTAACACCCCGACTCTTATTAAGTCCTAATTAAGTGATATTAAGGGTAATTGACCTTGGTTAGGATTTAATTCGGTTTGGGTGGATAAGTTTCTTCTAGTCAAACCCTTATGTGTGATGTGATTTAAGTGTGTATATATGTGTTCATTCTATGCTATGTGAATTACGTGTGTATATTATATGTCATGATAGTTATGTGTATCTATGTGAGTGTTCATTGTGTGTGGAAGAGTATGTTGGATGCATATATGAGTTTTAATTGATATTTAGATGATGCATGAGGTTAGGAATGATGATATGAAATGCTTATATGAGTTACATGATGTTATTAGATAATGTTAGTGTTATATATTATTATTTACTTCATTTTAAATATTAGAAAAGTTACATGAGCATTATAGAATTATTTGGGATGTTTTAGAGTGTTTTAGCAATTTTTAAGTAATGGTGGGCCCCACGGTGACTCTTGACCTAGCCACTCCATATATAAACCCTAGTAACCCTCTCCACTTCAGAAAATTACTCTCCTCCTTCCTTGAGCCGCCATAGCCTTTTTCTCTCAAGAGCTCCCTAAGCCATTGATACTCCAAACCACAAAACACCCATCAAACCTCACCCAAACTAGAAAATAAACTCATATTCTTAATCCTCTCATCAAGCTGGAGCTTTCTACTGATTCCGTTTCTCCGTTAAGAGTCTCCGGCGTAACCGGACCGTTCGTGGGGCTAGAGAGAGAGGTTTCCAACGAGAGCAACGTCGGGAAAGGGTTTCTCTTTGCATATTTCGAATTTGTCTTCAAGAGGTAGGGGTTTAGGCATTCTATTTTCATGCATATTAATGATGGATTTATGGAATTGATGTTATGGTCGTTTTTCCCATTAGGGTTTATGAAAGGGTCATGTTTTGTGAAATTAATTTTCAAAGAGGAAACGTTTTATGGATTAAAAGTGTTGAGAAAGTGTTTTTATCAATTAAGGGTGTTTTGAGAAAGGTTTTTCATCAATTGGATGTTTAAAAATGGCTTTTTGGAGAAAAGGACCCTTGAAATCACGAGACTCTGCTGCAGGACGACGCGAGATCGCCCCAGCGGTGGGACAACCGCCCAGACGGTGGCGTCCCTGCGCGAGACCGCCCCAGCGGTAGGACAACCGCCCAGGCGGTGGCGGCACAGTGCAAGACCGCCCCAGCGGTCGAAGGCCGCCCAAGCGGTGGCTGTTGCGCTGTCTCTCGCCCCTTTGTTCGAAAATTAACATGTTTTGACCCCTTTTATGCTCCCTAATGCGTTCTACGACTTGTATAAGTGTTATATATAATTTATGCATGATTTATATATGATTAGATGAGATGTAATATATGTTTATGTGTTATTATAATATAAAAGTATGATTATATGATAATATATGTTATATATGATTCGTGTATATTCATTATGTAATGTTACGAGTTGTATGTATGTTTAAATGCTATGATGTAAATATAATTATTGTATGAGATATATATATTATGCTGAGTATATGTGTTGTTTTTATGATAAGTTAAATTGTTGACATGATTATATGATTTATATAATGATTAATTATGAGATATATGTGATGAATGTTATATGCCTATGATTATGTAATGTTAAAGTTTAATAACTAAAACGCGCTCAGTGACGCTATGTTAAAACGTCACGAGGTGACGCGCGCTATGTTAAACGCCACTGGGTGACGCTATGTTAAAACGTCACGAAGTGAAGCTATGTTAAAGAATTACCCCCCTCTCCCCATTAGTTTAGGATGAGCTCATGCCTAGGGGCCGGTGATGTGGAGGATATGACAGGAGGGCGATTATGTCTCACAGTTAAAGAAAGATAAAGATGTTTAAACGTGTTGAAATGTATTTTATGATGTATTTATTGTTTATGATTTAAGGGCACTAGTACACGACACTGAGACGTTTATTTATTTATGCGATGAAATATGTATTAATAAAACGAACTAGACGCACTTAGGTAAGACGTTCCGGGACAAGATTGTTTTGAAACTAATAACTGAAATGAACTCATTCATTCTTCACTTATTTTATAATTAAACCCGGGGCGGCTTCCTCTACTGAGTCACTTTCTAGTGCTTGCCCTATGTTTTTCCCACCTTTTAGAGGAGCAGACAGAGCAGGATGTCGGAGCACACGAGGAGCCCGGACAGACTTAGTTTATGATATAGTTCCCTAGATATCAGAGACATGTTTTATTTCCTTATCGGATATTATGATTTTTATGTTTCCGCTACGTTTATTCATTTATTATGTTTTTTCTGAGTCCGGACCTTTGTTAGCCAGCAACTATTTATTCACTCGTATTTATGGTGGAGTCTCATAGGTCACAGTTTTTGGCTTATGGGGTGAGGCCTAGTATTTATTTCATGTTTGTTACTTGATGGGAGTTATTTATATGATGAGGCAATGTGATAACAGGGATAAATCAGCTCTCTACCTGTGATATTTGCATCATTCTCACCCTCTCTATACCTTTTTTTTCAAAAAGTCCCGGAACCATCATATCACTCGCCGTTTTGTCAGCTAAATGGGTTGAACCGCGTAATTCTAATAACATTTATAGTTCTGAAATTTATTTTAGTAATAAGTTTTTTTATTTAGATAAATGAAATGTTGTTTATCCATAAGTGAAAAACATTGGACAAGTCTTTTTACAATTGGCTTAATACTTGTGTCCACAAAATCCTATTTTGTTAAAATTTTCACTTGATAATTTTAACCACGTCAAGCCTAATAAATGTTGTGGACACAATGTAGCCATTTTGTCGCATAACATTATTATCAACAAAAAAAAAATCGGCCCCTTATGTAAAACAGATAATATTTTTTTTGGTAAACTATTTGTAGACTTGGAAACGCAAGCAAATGAGTTTGTGTCGTCCTATATAATACACCAACCTTAATGTTTTTGTTGTATTCCCAAATAATAATATTCTCACAATTGGCGTATCTTATTTATCCTTCCATTCCCTTAATTATAAACTAATTGCTAAAATACTGGAAACTACAAATTTATTGGATTGGGATAAGTGCATTTACTTTTCATTTTGTTTTGTCAAATTATTGTACATGTGGATATACAATATCCCTTTCTTCCCCTACCTGGACATATTTTTTCTCCATTTTTGGATAGAACGTTTTTTTTAAGGCCGCTTTGGTACCAACGCGGTTTCTGTACATGATTGGGTTAGTCAATTTAATCCCCTTTCCAGTCGAACAATTACTACAAATTACAATTATTTTCCCAAATATGTGAATTTAAACGAACTTAGTACATGTTTTCAGAAACACACACCATAATTATCTCCTATTGATCCCCTCCCGCCTGTGATTACATTTGCCACCGATCTTTTCGTCTCCCAAAGTGCCTGATCAAGTGAACTCGAGTACCTCCCTATCATCTCATTTGGGAAGTTTTACTGTATCTAGATTTGGAAAGATTTACTGATACTCTCTGGGCAAGCTATACACCTGTCAAGATAATGGGTGAAACAATCACATATTTTATTTTTTCTATTTCCTTCCCTTGCGCCTTCCCATACAAATTATTATATTTTCCCATTTACTTCAGTCACTATCAGCTAATTTCTTCAACTCCTTATGGTGCTTTTGAATCTACAGGCCCTTACTTATTTTTAAATTTTAATTGGTTTTGCTTTTAATGGTTGTATTCAAGATTTGTTTTTTAATGGTTATATTACACATATTTTAATTACAAATATTTTAATTATAAACTATTCCTAAACACCAAATAAATTTTTAAAAAAACTTCAGTTTCCTATCCCTGTGTCCTATCGTTGCCAGCTCACTCACCTCCCCTCCCCACTTCTCTTTTCCCAACAATCTCATATATAGGTATTCAGTTCATTCATCCTACACAAATTGCACCATTTTTCCTATGCTCTTTGCCACCTCTTGCTCGCACCTTTGTCTTCTTCGGTTCTTTGTTCTGCATTCCATATTTACACTTACCATGTACTGACGCCATTCTTTGCGCCCCTCATTTCTTGACCCTCATCCCATTTCCTATATATATAATATCATATTTTGCTATAGTCACCACTTAGCGGTTTCCACCTCAAACCCTAAATCAACCTATGGAATTGCTTATTCCAGAACCTGATCATGCTCTGCCCCAGGCGCACCGGGATTTTTGGCTAGAACTCATTCCTAACAAGGTACATTATCCTTTGTTTTCCATTTCCTATCTCCTTCTACTAAACAAATTAGCGAGCTTCTGGCTAACTATTTGTTTTAACTGCAGCCCGTTTACACCATGCCGGAAAGCCTATACAGGAAGTTTAAAATGTCCATTTTTTCGCCTATTTTTTCCTTGATACCGCTGGCAACGAGTTCACCCTCATTATAGAACATAATGATGACTGTTCATTTGTCATTGGTGGCTTGGACGATATTATTAACCTAAATGGTTTGTCCCATGGCGGCTGGTTGAAAGGGCACTTCCAAGGATTTCGTATTTTCACTATTTCAGTGTTTGATCACTGCATGTGCCCTGTTACTCACCCGCAAAATCCTCTTCAACTACCTACTTCAACTAATACCCAAGCACTCACTGGGCTAACTATGAATAACAACTTTGGTGCATCATCTTCTAATGCACCATTTCTATCTTTGCGTAATAGTTGATTACTATCTGACAGTGGCTTCCCCGTAGATCAAACACCTGTAATTATGCAGACTTTCCTGTCCCTGTGAATAATGAACCTATCAATGCAATCCCACTTAACCATGTGGCCCCTCATTCTGGAACTATTGAACAAGCACATCATAATCTCCCCATGCCCATACATGCACGTGGTGGCCCAGGTGTGTTGCCCTACAACATGCCCTACCCATATGTTGTAACATGCACCAAAAAATTAACAGAAGGAGTATGTGCAGCTAGCCAGTTGGTAAGTTCTCGTGTTCGCTTTTACCTTTTGTTAGATTTTCGATTTCATTAATTGTTTTCAATCAAACGTTATTAATTTATTTTGTATTCATTCTCATCTTATCGTGTCAGTCTCTCCCTGCACCATTTGTTAGGCAATCATTTCCCTCTAAGCCAACCGTTATAAAAGTGGTTAGTGCCTCTGGTCGCACTTACGATATGATTATTTGGTGGGGACGAAAAAAAAATTCAAAGACCAATCTCTGTAGGGGATGGCGGGATTTCTGGAAACATCACTCACCCCAGGATGGCAATTTGCTTACGCTCAAGGCCACTTTAGGATATGAAAATGTTATGCTGATGGAGCTTATAAAGTAGCGTGAGCATTGTTACCAAATTTCACGAATACAGTTTAATTGCATTTTGTTCGCTAGATCACCCACCTACCCTACCGCCCACTCGGCTTCATATATTTAGCATCGTGGGTTCTGTACTTCGTCAATATAATATTCCCTAGGTGTTAGCATTTTGGATTGAAAGATGTTTGTCTACCATTGTATATATAAAGTCTGTTTCGTCTATTTAATATGCTAACTTTTTGTTCTGTTCTATGTTGTTAGTCTTCAATCAGATTTCTTCTGAACACAAAACGTATTATTTCTTTTGTCATGTAAAGGCCAAATAAACTCCTATTTTCTTTATCTCCTTAAATTAATATCCGCAAAATAACATGTTCACGTCTTCATTTACGGCGTTAGTGGACATGTCTAAATGGTATACACTTAAGTTAAATTTTTCCGTCCATGCCAAGCCCTTCTATCGCTTCTATAAAATGAATAAGTTTTGTTACACAACATAGTTATAAAAAAAAAAAAACTTATATTTTCAACGTTGTCTATACTTCTAATAACATGCCCGGCAATCAGCAAGACTTACCAACTTTTCCTATATATATATACATTTCTTTAGAGTTTGTTTCAAATGTCACCGATGTAATTTTAAGTAATTGTTACACCGTAAAATAATTTTTTATTTGATTAATTTTTTATTGAATTAACGGTTGCTTAGGAATTTACATCATATAGATCTTACCTATACAGTTTTGAAACAATATTAAATCATTTGATATTGTTTAGATAGACATAAAAAACAACTTAATACATTTCTTCAAAATAAACAAGCATAAGAGATATATGAATATATCATTAACACTATTCAATTTTAATAAAATTTGACATAAATAATTTTTACATTAATGTAGTTCCAACATGCTATTCGGAGTTAACAATAATTTTAATTACTAAACATTCGTACGTCATTATGTCTTTCACAGATCCTTTGGGCTAAAAAAAAAACCCAAAATATACAATATAATCCATTCAATACTTTATTGTCAAAATATCATTTCTTATATCATTTTTTTGCATGAGTTATTTTTAACATGATTGATAATTATATCTGATATTCCTATATGCTGTCTTTTGTGCCTGTGTATTTTTTCCTATTCCAATGTTTTTTCTTTTCCCTCTATACGAGAAAAAAAAAATTGTTTAGGTAACTTATCACTCCCCTCCGCCCCAGTTATCATCGTGTTAAAAAAACACATATCTGTGATATGCTTTTACACAAGGAGAAACGCTTACGCCTTACCTTTTTATTTATATTATCCTAATATGTTGGTTTATTAATTACATAATTACATAATTTTACACAAACGTTCATGATATGTCAAAGAAAAAACTAGCTACAGATCCTGTCTGATCGTAATGATGGTTCTCCTATCCAATACGTTGTCTTATCTAATTTATTAACACTTTTTATATAGCGAAATATATAACGTATGTATAATATGTCCGGTATGCCCCTGAACTCTACCAACCAAATTTAAGTGACAAAAAAAATGTGTCTTAAATTGTTTGTCCACGCATGGATTGTGTACAAAATCGAATGTACAGGGAAAAAAAAAACTGATCCAACATTATATTTTTTTGGTTGACGTCTGTCGTTTATTCATCCTTCATTCACTGTTTAACGTTCATGTTTGACTGCATCACTCTTCTGCTATTATATTCTAAAACCAACGTTAAGGATTATACCTACCGATTTAAAAAATATATTTTAAATAGTTACTATTGCGATACACAGTACGTACAATATAAATTCTTATATGTGCTATATATGTCTCATTAATGGTTTAATCTACTGGTGAAAATCGGTCTTCACAACCAGGAGTTGCATGCAATAGTCCCCACTTTCAGCAAATCAAGTTTTATTATTTTTTTTCGCTATTTTTGGTTAAGATATAGCTTCAAAAAATCTTTTCTCCCGATCCCCTCACCCCATTCGTGGCGCTTTTTTGGTTCTTCAATTCTTTATTTGGGTATTTCTCCACCGGTTTCCACTAATTAGCCCGTACTTAGATGCAGAAAATAGGAAAATCTTCCATTGGTTACTCTGATTTTACGACAAAATCACTCCCATCTATGCCTTTATTTTTTTCTTCTTCTTTTTCATGTTTTCTTACAAACCTCTATTGTTTACCAACGTCTTGGTTTAATCTTACCCTATGTATACTATGCCGTGATCATCCAATCTCACATGCCTCTCTACTATAACCTCAACTCCCACCGATTTCTTTATATTCATCCATTACCTATTATTCTTTGTTTTTCTATCCAATTCCTCCAGATTCACTCTCTTTTGCAAATGGAAGGTAGATGTGACTATGTCTGTGACATCAATGTCAACAACCACCGCAAACTTTGGAAGATCAAGGTCCGAGTAATAAGACTTTGGAATGTTCCCAAGTTCTCCGCCAAACACATACCACATACGTTAGAAGCATTGCTGATTGACTCTGAGGTATGGTTATTTTATTTCGGTTTTTTTTTTACAGAACTAACTGTGTGATTTCAGTGGTTTTATCTTATTTTTTAAATTTGTCACTGTACTATTTGTTTGATTACATGATAGGGCGACCATATACAGTGCACGTTATGGATATATTAAAAACATAGAAAATGGTTCTAATTGGTGGTACAAGGCGTGCAAAAAATGCAACCAGGCAATTGAACAACAAATAGAAAACTTTTACTGCAAAAAATGTTCAACTTTCCCAAAAACTTTTGTTCCAAGGTATTTTTTTAAATTATGCCAGGAAATAAAAAAACATTGGACAAGAATCTAAACAACTTTAAATATAACCCTTAAGTTATTTTTACACATTTTAACATGCGTTTGTTACCTATTTAAAAAACGTAGATATAGCATAAAACTGCGAGTTATGGATGATTCAGCCTCAGCTCTATTCATGCTTTATGATCGAGAGGCTTCTAAGTTTTTGGGAATCTCTGCATCTGAGCTTAGATCGATTTATGTATCCAAGGTACCAATATCCAGTAGTTTGTGTTTGGTTTTCACTGGAGTTTGTTATTTTTCCATGACATAGTTTGCTGGTGGACAGGGAACCGATAAGGATAAGTATCCTAAAGAACTTGATTCACTAAAAAATAAAAAAAGTTGTGTTCAAAGTCTCTATCAAACTAGACAATATTAATTCAATTCAGCCCAACTCCATCACGTTTATAAAGATGTGTAATGATGAGGACATCATAACTCAGTTCACTTTCAAGTATAACATAGAAGAGGTAAACTATTTGAATAACGTCCCCATCAAATGTTTCAGTTGTTCACTGATTTCGATTTTTTTTGTTATGTACACTATCCCTCTATGTGACAAAATGCATGTGTTTCTACAGGAAATATGTTTTGGTTCGTCAGAGGATTACAAACAAAAGAGGACGTTCAAAGGAGACAACGCCAAGGTTTTTTTTACTATTACATTATAGCATGCCAATAAACATCATGACCTCAATCAAAGCCTCAATAACATAACATAATTTTATTTATTTATTTTGTAGAGTTCTGAAGCGTCACACGTTACCGAGAACGATCCTTCGATATCTTCAACTCCATGTAAAAGTTTAGCCATGGTGGGCAACGAGGATGAGTGGGTTGCGTCTCTAGGTGATTCACTGTGAACTGTTTCATTGGGACAGTCTTCAACAAAGCTGAGGAAGATTATCAAAAAAGAAAAACTTAGTTAAGTGGAGGATTTGTTGAATAGATCCGTGGAAGTCAATGGCTGAACCCTCATCAAGCAGTCAAATGCAGAAAATAACGTTTTGGTTGTTACTATAGTTGTTTGTTTGCACTGCATGTTTCCAATATTTTCATGTTTAACTATTCAGTTTGTATCTACCTAGCAAAGTGCTCTTTTTGATCTTCATCACATGTAACACATCTCGACTTAAATATACTGGTTTGCTAATAGAAAAAAATTATGCAGTAGTCTTTTACTATCTGTAACCGTACGATTCACACCGTGAAAGTATTATATTTTCCATTATTTTAATATAAATTACCATAATTATATTCCCCAGTATTTTAAAATGTTACCCCCCAAAATATATTAAATTACGTGAGCTACTTGATTAAATCCCTTTGATAATTGTAAACGCTGCTTATCGCGTAGCACAGGACTTCTCACGACCAACGATTCTAAAGACAAGTCAGAAAAACGTGTAAAATTTAATTAAGTAAACAAATTTAGACAAAAAGTAAAAAACTATACAAAATACAAAAGGAATATTTGGGGCCACTTACGCCTTAGATTTGTTGTCTCCGCAATGTCTTTCCCGTAAACTGATAATATCAGATAAAACACAACAGTAATGCTTAGTTTCATATTGATGATGATGTCATTTTTTTAAAAAAATTTTAAAGTTTGGTGAAAGTAAAAGGCAAGTTTATTATTGTTGCTGATTTATCTCAAAGGTGAGATTTATATTCAAATATTGTTGCGACAATTGCTCATCTTGTGTTCAGTAATTGAAAATGTCATACGGCCAGAGGATTCGTAGGAGGTGTGATGTACATGCACTCATTTCAAGGGGATGCAACTTCTCAATGGCGGTCAGGGAGTTAGCCTGCGAGCAAAAAGCTAAGGAATTCATCGCAGGATAGCTGTGGAAACGGGACAAACCGGTCAAAGGCCGTGGGAAAGATGTTCTTCAACACTAAGCTGTTCTGCAAGTTATGTGTTGTCACCTGCCCTTACATCAACAAATGTGCTTCATATTATAATCAGCGTTATTGATATACCCGTCGTATGGTTTTTGAACATTATCAAACTCTCCGGTGCATATTGCCATAATAAATCCTTATCAACCTTGGTAAACCTAATTGTATACTCAAAACTAATTTCATCGCCACAGATTAAAAAGACATTTTTATTCAGTGAAACGTCGGCCATATTCGACTATTTCGTCAGTTTATTTCATCATGATTATGTGCCTTTAGATTTCCTCGCCACTTCGAAAGTCCCCAGTACTTCCACATAGTCAATACCATCGCCATACTTGCATACTTCACATCCATTTCGCACTTACCTGGGAACTTATGGTTTAATTTAATTTGACAGAAAACGCTAACTCCAGCTGGTACGTGTACTTCATATGGTCCTAACTGAACAACTGTACTTTTAATTGATTTTATTTACCTTAACCCATACACCTTTTGCTTTATGATGACTTGCATGTGCTATTTTTGTGACTATAAGCATGCTCAAATATCCATAGTTTCCCATTTATTCTGCACCCGATACCAGCTAAATTGGTTTTTGCCATCCTTCGATTTTTTTTTTTTACTGTTGTCCCATTATTAAGTTATTTCATTTATCCATAAAAGTACCAAGTAGTCCACCGAGAAGTGTAACCAACTGCGTGATCTGACATTTTTTCTCTCTGTTCTTTCAATTTTACTCTTTCTAATGTAATTGGCAGAGGAACAATCCTTACTTGGCAATTACGGCCCTCATTAATACGCATTATCTGGAATACAGCCAATACAGACTCATAATATCGCCCAATTAACTTCTGCCAATTTTACCATTCGTTCCATAACCATACCAATTCTTGCAACCCATTTCCATGAAATATCCATGTCCAATAGTGTCCACCAGAGTAATACATGTGTATACAAAGAAAAAAATAATTATTGCCCATTTCAATCTATGTTACCTTTTACTATAATTTATATAATTTATATTTATATTTATATTGTATAGTGTATATATATATATATTTTCTATTGATATATTTATTATGTATATATATATTAATATTTATATTACATTTATATATATACATATTATATATATATATATATTATATCTATACTATATTATATAATATATATATATATATATTATGTTATATATTGTATTTGTACACTTTATATAACAACATCACCTTTGTTCAAATTATGGTTTATGTTTCGTTTGCAAAATATTGATTATTAAGTTTCGTCATATTTTTATCTTACCTTGCACACATCCATTTCCTTCAATACTTAGAGTTTATCGAGCCCACATATTAGTTCAGCTTTTTTATTTTTCAAAACTCGAAAACAATGGAAAGGGATGACAACGCTAAGCTTAAAAGGCTACGCTGGAAGGAAATTTTGCAAGAAAAATCTTCCAAGATACGCACATCTGTCCACGGGAAACCAACCAAAGAATTCACACCCATGCAGAATACATGTTTAAGGCTTAAATAGAGGCCGTGACGTTAAATTTACCTATGACTTTTTTTGTTTCACATTTCTATATACAAATGATTTTTTGTTAATTTCTAGCCTACACGCCTCGGCCCCGCACAAGAAATAAACATCTCAAACTATCCCTGGGTTCAACCGCGCGAAACTCGCTATCAGATATAACCAATGGTGGGACTTGTTTATATAGCTATACAATATAATAATTTTTGGTTTTTGTTAAAAAAATTTGTAAAATGAAACAAGTTATGGTCTGTACTAATCATACAAGGCTACTTCACTGTTATGCAGTCGCATCAACTAGCAACAACCAAGTATACACCAGCACTACATATGATGGTAATGATTTCTGTTGTTATGGTAACCATAACAATACTTAACTTTTTAATTAAAATCCCCATAGACATACATACTTCACATACCAACTATTTATTTCTTAGAACACAAACTATTATATCCCATATAGCATACGTTGTTTACTTATATAGTCCACATAGTACTAAAATGAATACAAATGCTTGGAACATAACAAAAAATAAGCCGAAATAGCAAACAAAACTCATTTAACACTTTATAGCCGAAATAACACTCTTAATAATGAGTATATTTTTAATGGGTTGGATGATTGTAACCCAAATTCCCATTTTTTGTCTGTTTTGGCTAGTTTTTTTGTTGTTCCTCTATCAATACTCTAAAATAAATTTAATATAATTTATTGCTGAAGTTTATTGATAACTAACATCTAACCATTTTTTGATAAAATTACAGCGCCTTCTCTCGATGTTAGAGTGGATACATTATCAAGGTGAGGAAAACAAAATAACTCGTTAATTCTATTTTTATATCAAATTCTGTTACCATTCAATCGAAGATAAAATGCGCAAAGTTTTCATGATTTGCCTGAATGTGATCTTTCAACTATACAATTGCATGACCTGTTCTCATAAGTTACAACACCTCATGAAATATTGATTAAAGATCTACATACATCACTCATCAACACTAAGAAATAGGAATTGATCCTTTCTCTGAGCATGAAGGTACCACATTTTTTTTTAATCAATACATTTAGTACACATATATGGTCAACCAATGGTTGTCCCTGTTATAAACACGATGTACCAATAAACTATTTTTTTTCAAATCTAAGTTACCCCACTTACTGCATCATGTTTGCAATTTTCACATGCAAACATCAAATAATTTTATTTACTATTAAAATTCCTGTCTTTACACCCCATCAACTTTGCCTTTATTGTAGAAATGATTGGCATTGATGACACAGACTTTGAGCCATGTTTTATGGTCAACAACGACATTCTTTTGAACATCACTGGTATTTATTCTACTTTTCATCCCACGTACTTAATGACAACTTTCATGGTTTTATGCTTTATTTTATGAACAACCATAATTTGTACAAACAAAAAAAATTATGCTCTTATATGGATTTTATAACATTTACTTTTTTTTTTTGAATTTTTCTATGCTTATTACATACATAATCAAACCCACACGATTTCTTTTGAATTCCTGTTCAGGACCATGGGACATTGGTGATCCAATTCAAGAGTGGGAGTTCTGTCATGCATCCATGTGGATTTCAGAAGCTGTATGCAAAAACATCCGTCATTGTAAACCAAAGTTTTCATCGTGTAGTATGCAGGGAAAGGTTACATTACCCAAACTAATAGATCCGCCCATTGAACTTCGTAATTTGATGAATGGAAGTGATGAGAAATCCCGTTACTTTCAGAAGAACATTCTTATGTTCAACAATATGTTTTCATTTACATCTATTGCTGGCAAGATAAACACCTCTATTAATTCTGGAAGGGCACCACCAATCTTTTAGATAAGTGGGCAAAATTAACATTCAATAGGAAGCTTATTGCCACCAGCCAACACATAGCAAAATTTGCACAGCTATATATTTATGACACTGAGCATGAGCAGCACAACAGGATCAACATTTACAGGTATTCTTATTTACATTTATCCTTCTAATACTTTAGTATTAATTATGTTGATTCTTAACTTTGTACTAATGCATTAGTACATCGCACATATTTTTTTTGTTTTTAATTTCAGCAGCATTAATGAATCCGACAAACAAACTCAACATGAAATATTTAATCGTTTACAAAATATGCTTGACAATCACAATTCTTTAGTGAAGTCTTTTCGTTGTGCTCATGATAGGCTTAAGGATACTGCTCCACACAATGTAAGCCTACGATTAATTCGGAAAAGGGACACTGATGGTCGAAGATATAACCTACCTACATCTTCAGAAATTGCAGTATTAATCGTTGGTGACATTGACAAAAACATGGGTGAGAGGGATATAATTTTACAAACTAAATCAAACAAACTGCAAACAATTGATGTTTATCACCCGATGTTTCTTAGCTTGCAGTATCCATTGCTATTCCCATATGGTGAAGATGGCTATAGACCTGACATACCCACATCAGATGATATTTCGCGAAAATCAAAACTAAAAACGTGGGCGTATTAGCATTAGATAATTCATAGCATACCGAATACAGACAAGATGCAATGAACCAGACACAATTTTGCATTCAAAAAAACTTTTCCAACAATTTTTGGTTGATACTTATACCATGGTTGAAGCTGATCGTTTGCGTTTCATACGTTTTAACAAAAGCTGCACAGACTGGAAGACGCATAATTTTACCAAGTTCATTTACAGGTGGTCCTCGATACATGTTCAATAATTGTAAAGATGCATTTGCAATATGTCGTTATGCAGGCTATCCCAGCTACTTTGTAACAATCACATGTAACCCTGATTGGCCTGAAATTAGAAGATTAACAACTTCAAAAGGAGTATCTCCGGTTAACCGACCAGATATCATTAGTCGCGTCTTCAAGATAAAACTGGATCAATTGATACGTGATTTTAAGGAAGGAAGGTTTTTTGGAAAAATTATAGTGTGTAAGTTGTCTTATTTTTCATTTGTTTTCTTCTATGCCCATATATGTTTATTCGGTTTTGATATATTTCACGATTTGTCATAGATTACTAATCTGTGTTCTTTGGTTTTTACATGAGAACAGATACATGTACAGTTGAGTTTCAGAAGAGAGGGTTACCACATGCGCACATCTTACTATTCATGGACAAGGAATATAAGCCATCAGGACCTGATGATATTGACAAGTACATTTCTGCAGAAATCCCAGACAAACATGAACAACCTCTTCTGCATGCATACGTTGAGAAGTTTATGATGCATGGTCCTTGTGGGAATTTTAATCTGCACAGCCCTTGCATGATTCAAGGTAAATGTTCTAAATATTTTCCAAAGTCTTTTAGAAGTAGAACATTCATTGACGAATCTGGATTTCCTAAATATATGAGACGTGACAATGACAGTTAAATCATGGTTCACGGTAACTATATTGACAATAGATACATTGTTCCATACAATGCAGAACTTTTACTAAAATACTCTTGCCACGTAAATGTTGAATATGCATGTCAGACATCGGCAATAAAATATCTATTCAAATACGTTAAAAAAGTCCATGACCGTGTAACAACAAGTATTTCAAATAACAACGAGGACAAGGTTAGTATAATTGATGAAGTCTCGAACTACTATGATTGTCGATATATATCTGCATGTTAAGCATCTTGGAGAATTTTTATCTTTGAAATACAACTGAAAGAGCCAGCTGATATTAGGTTACCATTTCATTTACCAGACCAACAAACAGTTGTTTTCTCTGAAAATGATGATATATCTGATGTACTAACATCTGCTACAAACTAAAAAACCATGCTGACGGGGTGGTTTAAAGCTAACTCAGTTTATGATATTGGAAGGTCGTTAACATATGCTGAATTCCCTTTGAAGTTTGTATGGAAAAAAAATTACAGAAATGGGAACCAAGGAAAATGAACTTCGCTATAGGGCGAATCACTCATGTTCCAGCACAGAACGGGGAAGATTATTATTTATGTTTATTACTCAACATACAAAAAGGCTGCCAATCTTTTGCTGCCATTAGAACTGTGCATGGTATTACTTATCCCACTTTTAAAGAAGCATGCTTTGCACTTGGGTTGTTAGAAGATGACAAAATGCACATTGATGCATTACTAAAAGCTGCCAATTGGGCATCATCAAAACACTTAAGACACCTTTTTGTAACTATGTTGCTTTCCAACAATGTCTAAGACCCAGCACATGTGTGGAAAACATGTTGGTTGTCGCTTGCTGATGATATTTTATTTGATCATCGCCGTCTCTTACACAATTCAGGTACACCAAAACCTTTTTACTATGTCATTCTACATCTCTTTTTTTTATGTCATTACCACTGTTATGAAAACCGATTCGGACCGGCCGGTCCGACCGGTTGAACCGGGAACCGCACCCCTGTCCGGTCCGAGTAGGCCCTAAAAACCGGGATTCTGAAAACCGGTCAAAACCCGGTAAAAACCGGTTGAACCGGTCAACTTATATAAAAATAAAAATTTTAATTTTTTAAAATTTAAAAACTATTTTATAATAAAATTTAATATATAATATGTAACATCCCAATTTATTAACTATGCCATGGACATAATTAACAATTTGCAATGTTACATAACACCCAAAAAACCCTTTTTTTTTTTTGAAAGGCAAAAATATCATTTTGGTCCTTAACTTTTACTCAATTTTGATTTTGGTCCGGTATCTTTTAGTTTTTTTATTTTGGTCCTGTAACTTTGCAAACGTCAACTATTTTGGTCCTCCGTCTAAACTCCGTTAGTGAAGTGCTGATGTGGCACTAACGGTGCTGACGTGGATGCCATGTGGCACTGACGTGGATGCCACGTGGTGCTGACATGGACGCCACGTGGCGCTGACATGGAAACATGACCAAATTCACCTTCCTAGAAAAAGAAACAGGACCAAATTCAAAATTGGATAAAAGTTACAGGACCAAAATCAAAAAACTAAAAAAGTTACAGGACCAAATTCAAGTAACTAAAAAAGAAACATGACCAAAATGAGCTTACTAAAAAATAAAATATGACCTACATAAAATTGGATGTAACAAATAATCTGTCTAATCTAGAAAATATATAATGTTATTCAAATGTGCTTTTAATTTGTTTGAAACACAAAATTTGCTTAATTGCTATAATAATACTAATATATAACATGACTAATAAGTTCAACAAAAGTTATCTAAGATTCGATCATATCTGAAAATTAACTAGTGTGCACATAAACATTAATTAATTACATTCAAAAAATTATTAATAAGTTCATATATAACAACAAGTGTGCAAGCTAAAACCATATTGGAAGTACTTGTATTTAACATTTTTTTATCTCATATTGGGGTACTCGTATTATATTTGCACAATATTTAGCTTTATTTTGCACTCTTGTTGCTATCATGTATGAACTTATTAGTAACTTTTTGGATGTATTTAGTTGATATTCATACTTCATGTGCGCAATATTCAAAAGATGGTAAAATATCCTGTTTAATACATGCCAAAATATATATATATAGGGGAGCTGACATGATCAAAAGATAAGTCTAAAATCCTGGTCCGAATATACAAAAGGACTCAGGTAAAACTGTGGTTCGTTAGATACATATACATGCCAAGATGGTAAAATCCCACGCAGGGGTACAAAAGGCTCCACATAAATACTTATAAACAAAAAGTAAGGATGTCAATGGTCAGCTACACATCGGTCAGGTTGGTCACGATCCGCGCCTCACCTACTAGCGCTCTCGGTATCCTCGCTCATATCTGAGCTCGTGGCAGAAGAAGACGTCTCAGACCCTACCATGATATAGTCGACGTCTGTCCAGAAGTCCGCCGAGTCCTCACTCGAGTAGCCCTCGTCCTCCTCTGGGTCCGACTCTGTCGACTCCGAGACTGGAGAAGGCGGTGGAGGTGGTGGCGGGGAAGCAGATGCCTGAGCTGGGGCAGGAGCTGGGGCTGGAGCTGGGACAGGAACGGGACCAGGGACGGGAGCAGGGTACCTCGCTATAAGCTCTGGGACGAAGAAGCGGTGTACCCCTGAGATAGTGGACGCGACAATCACCGCACCGATGGCCGGCGTGTAGCTGGACCAAGCGAAGTCATAGGTCTCGTGGCGCGGCGGGGGCGGTGGCGGCTGGTCCATCTAGAATCAAATCATAAAGAAAAGAGAGCGTAAGACGAAGTCGTCTTAGTGAGTTACCTTGAGCACACGGATCTGCGTGCTTGATGTTATCGATTCTAGCTAGTCAAAGTAGTACTTGTATCAAAACAGGACTTATATTTTTTTCAAAAGATCAAGTGCTTACTTTGACTAGATTAAACCACATAACGATCCGTTTCTAAAGGGGAAACCTATGAGGCTTTCTAAGTTCTCGCGGTTCCCTCAATGTACAATTAATGCTCACCCCTCTCACATATCATTACAGCCAACCAAAATCAGTTTCGTACTTGTGGTAATCACCACATAAAATTCCAACAGCAATTATACGTAGTATGCAACAAGCCAACACTTTCGCATTATTCATATTGATAAACATGCATGAGAGTATTTCAAATAACATATCAACTCTGAGGCGTATCTGAATACACCCACCTCTCAGATACCCTCTAATGGCATATTCGAATACACCCACCTCCTAAATAGCAAAACTCGGCATACTCGAATCCACCCAAACTCCTAAGTAGCCGGCATCAGCGTACTCGAATACACCCAAACTCCTAAGTAGCTGGCATCAGCGTACTCGAATACACCCAAACTCCTAAGTAGCTGGGAAAGGCCTACTCGAATCCACCCAAACTCCTAAGTAGCCATTTAATACTTCAATCTTCCAAATCAACACAACCACACGAAATATGTACAAGTCTCTACATATTTATCGAAATAATAAATTCTGTCATAACATGTATTCTTAAAATTCACAACTAAGTGACTCATCATTCATAATTTACAATCCAAACATGTTTCACAATTCAAGCATAGTTCACAATTTAAGAAAAAATTCACATTCAATACATCACAAGCATATCATAATCTACTTAAATCTCAATTAAGGGGTTCTACTACCCTCATTAACATAGCATGCTTGCACATCATTATCTCAACGATTTCAATTTCATAACATTTACATAAACGGGTTTTGAGTTCTCTGAATACCATATTCTTACTTCGAACTAAAGTGTTAAAGCTCTCATCATACACAAAGCCTAATCTCATTCTTATCTTTATCAAGTTTCACAAAAACTCCCATGTCACCCCCTAACTCACAATTCTTTACACATAAACGTGTATACATATTCCATCTCTCTTTTTATGATTAAAAACGTTACTAAATACTTATTTTCATCACTTTAAAATAATAGGTTAACCCCATAATCATTATTTGAAAACTCGTAGTTAAAATAGGGTGAAAACAAGTGAAATTGTACTTTTCAGGTGCAGGGGATCGATCCTCAGGGGTCTGGGATCGATCCTACACTAAAATTTTACAGAAAACTCAGTTTTGCAGCTTGGCGATCGATCCCCACTAAAATTTTTCCAGAATCGGCCATTTTTCACTTGGGGATCGATCCTCCAATGGTGGGGATCGATCCCCACTGCTCAGTTTCTGCAGAAAATGCAGAAATCGCGTTTTTGCTCATTCCTCACCCCAAAACTCATACCTACTCATCCAAATCACTCAAAATTCATCATCCACACTCACATACACACACTACAACTTCAGAACTCAAGATTTAACTCACCAACAAAGGGAAAATCAAAATCACACACATGCAAGAGCAAAAACTTAACATGCAATCATTCACACAAACTCCATTCATCAGTATTCTTGAAAGATAGCTACATGCAACTTCAATCTCGAAAATCAGAGGTGCATATTAACAAAAACAAAGAGCAAGAGGTTCTGGAACAATGAAAAATCAGAGGTATGATGAAGGGGGTTGATAACTCACTTGATTTCTTTGAGAAAGAAGCAAAATGGAGGGGTTGGTAGGGTGGTGACTTCACTTGAGCTCCAAGAGGCTGGCCGAAAATGAGAGGGAGAGGGAGAAGAGAAAGCTTTCTGAAGTGTGTTTTTGATGAAACTGAATTTATGTTTGAAGGAGGGAAGCTGGCCGAGGCTTATAGGGGAGAAATGGGGTGTTTTTGTTTAATTTTTGTGTTGTTGTAGTGTTAAATGTCTCTAGGTAGTGAGTATGAGTATGTATTTGAGTATGATGTTGAGTAAGAAATTGCAACTAAGATTTATGGTGAGAGTTAAATAAATTTTGGAGAGCTCAGGGTCCTAAATAGTTGCTCTGGTTGTGTTTAGGATCTAGTTCACTCTCAGGTTACTCAAAAACTCACTAAACACTCAAATTTTAAAATAAGAAAATGACATATGATCGTTATGAAAATTTCCTTAATATTATGACTCTCAATAAGTCTAAAATAATTATCTCATATTATTATTAATTTCACATTATATATATATAAAAATGATTTCTCCTGAAAATCGTAAAAATGCGAAATTTAATAATAATAGTTTTAAAACCATAATTTTCCAATATTGGTGAGAATATTTTCCAAATATTTTCCGAACACCAATTTGGGACTTAAATTTAAATATTAAGGTCTCAACAAAATTTTTATAACGATCATTACCCCTCTCAAGGGTTCTCTAACTCATACAATAATAATATTAAGTCTGCCTTGCTTCTCAGCAACTTAAATTATTATTTAATAACTTGTAGCACATTCACAAAATTCAGTCACATAAAACAAATGCATATATATATATATATATATATATATATATATATATATACAACTTATTTTAACCATAAGACATAAAATATGTTCCCTTACACATATATGAAATTTTATTTATTCTCACATAATCACCTTAACATATCAAGCATGATTATATATATATACATGTCACTACTGCAATATATATATATATATATACATAAATAAACTAAATATCGGTCTCTTCCCTGAGTACGGAATTTAAATTAAACCCAAACACACACACCACTTGTAACACCTTAACTCGCTAATTATGCTTAAGTCATAATTAACTTGCTAATTGTTACTTAGGAAAAACCACTCTTTTTTTTTTTTTGAAACCATACAAAGGAGGAAAGAAAGAATGAAGCAATAAAATAATGAAACATAATCAAAAGAGCCATAACGATAAACTGAAGTGAATTAAAACAACAACATCAACAGTATCTGAAGCTTGCAGACTAGACGCTGCAGCATATGTCTGAAGTGAATAGGTAGTACAGTCATCCATAATGAAAAGGTACAAATGTCTTTAGGGAGATACAAGAAATCAAATGCAAGAGGAATCGATAGCAAAGACAGATAATAACTAGAATGGAGAAGTCGTAGGTGCACGCGCAGTTCCACAAGCCGGGTGTTCGTCAACTCCCATATCTAGATACTGGTACCCCTTCAAGAAACTCTTCCTCATGGTTGATGACTGCGTCCCATCTAAAGTCTGCTCGGAAGTCGAGGAAGGAAAGAAAGAGTCGACCATAGATGGTTCTGCACCGTGAGCATACGAGGATAAAGAAATCACAGTCAAGTCTTGCAGAGAAGTCTCGAGCTTCATGAGATGCCGACGAGATGATCACCGTGCACGCGTCTGGCGTGTGCCCATCAAAAGTACGATCACATGCGGGTTGCGGTGGCTGCTCCATCGTCATCTAGAATTGAGGCATAAAGAGAAAAAAGGATGAGATACGAATATCTCAGCGAGTTGTTTCGGGCACTCGGACTACGTACCCATGCGACAATTCTAGCCATTCGAACCAATATCTCAAGTTTTCTAAAACAAGCTTTCACATAAAAGATCGAGCTATTGTTTCGAATGGTCAAACATCTTACTTGTCCGATCTAGGGGAACCTAGTTGTCTTTTCTATGTTCTCGCGATTCTAGCAACCTACGCAGTATCTGATCGTGCGTCGCGTTCGACGAAACTCCCATAGGTCGTACTATGAAGAACCTCGGTCCACTTCGCACTTCAGAGCCTCTTCGTCTCCCGCTACTAGAGATTAGTCGTTTTCCATTTTCATGAACACAAGTTCAAACGACAACACTTCCGGGCCAACCTAATTACACCCTACTTCTAGGTAGCCAAATAAAGAAAAACCCCGCCAGCTGTACCGGTATACACCCTACTCCAAGGTACCTGGCGGCCTTTGATACCGGTATACACCCTACTCCAAGGTATCCATCCGGCAGGACTATGTGTCCCAATGCCAAAAACATGCATCTCACCACATAGGCCTCCCTATCCCGTGAGAATGCCCACTGTTCGGCTCCTCGAACGGCTGGATCTAGGCTAATCAATAGTTTTGTTTGACGGATAAATATGCAATTAAAACAATCATAAATCACAAATCTCAATCATTACTCCCCTTCATCATCACTTCTCATCACTTCAACACGTCATCACTTCCCACCACTTCGACACTTCTCACAATCAATAACACATCAATGGTATCATCATCATTATATTAAAATCAACACAATATAATCAACATTATGTCACACCTTCTCAATCATCAAATCAATAACATTTCATTCAATATACATTCTGATTTCATAGATTAATAATCATCCAAGACATTCACACAAGTACACACACATTGTCAAAATTCACCAATTTCACATAATAGCACTTTGCATGGTTCACACTTATTATTATCAAGTGTCAACAACACTTACTCATAATATATCATATAAAACATCATATTACAGCAACCATAATTATTTCAAATATGCATAATAACATGTACATATCATCCATATTCACCATCACAAATATTACAATTCATCACATGTTATAATATGACCATTATCTCATTTTATAGCACAAAAGGGTATTTTGGTAATTATCAATGTATCATGTAAATCATCATATTCCAGTAAGCATAAACTTCTTAAAAGGCATATTAACATGTATAAGTTAGCCACCAATCAGAATCATAGTCATTGCATTATTGTCATATGTTATAACATGGTAAATATTTCAAGTTATAGCTAAAAAGGGTATTTTAGTAAAATCACCATTTATTTGTATACTTATATATTTTTAAATGTCTAAATCCAGTAACTAATTCATATATTCCAGAATCATACTTATTTTCATAAAAATCCATATCTTGAGTTTTTATTAATTTTAAACACGTAAAAATCCAATATTCATAGAAAAATATTCTAAGAGTGAAATAATTAATATAAGTCATAAAGGGTCAGTATATATACTTATTTTCATTTTTCCAGAAACTTAAAATCATTAAAATCCATTCAGATCATCAAAATCAAAATCAAGAACATTTCCTAGAATTTTTTGGGCACGGCCGCTAGCGCGCGTGATACAGCCGCTAGCGCCTGCTCCGTTCGTGCTCACTCGCTAGCGCGTGCTTCAGAAGCTTCAAGAACAGATCAAGATTCTGAACTTAAAATGCTTCATCCAGCCATTTTAGAGAGGTTACAAGTTGTAAATATCGAACATGCAAGTTTATAAAAACATAATAAACATATTTCAATCGGTTCATGCATGTTAAAATGAGAGATCTATGCAAAGAGAGGTATTTTCATGCAAAATATGCTGGAGTTTCTGGATATAGCCGCTAGCGCGTTCTTCACAGCCGCTGGCGACGGGGTGGTCGCTAGCGTGTGTAGATCAGCCGCTAGCGAGCAGATGCTGACAGAAACCAAGTTTATGCAGAATCGTGTTTTAGCTTTCAAATCTTGTTTTAATCAATTTTTACCGATTCTTTTCCATCAAAAATCATTTATATACATATATATGAACTTTTAATCGGTGGAATGTATTAAGATAGTGTTTAAAACATCAAAATGCTTGCATGCAAAGATTATGTTCATGCATGTGTTCAAAATGTGATTTTTCTTAAATGCATGTTAATGATTCTGATGTAGGGCTTCATGTATCACGAAATACAGATTATAATACATGCAAAAACATATTCAAAAATGGCATGCTCAGATCAAAAGGATAGACACAAAGATGGTTAAACAACTCACTCAAAAGTGGTGTTCTTGAGCTTTTACGGGTCTTTTGATGGTGGATTCGATTCTGGAGCTCCTAGGCCGAGTTGCTCCACTTGAGAATGACAAAGAGAGGATTATGAGAGTGTTGGATATGTTGAGATGATATCAGAACCAATGGAGATGAGCTTAGAGGTGCAAGAGTGGTCTAGAATGGTGTTTGTGTTCTTGGTGATGTGTATGAGCCTTAGAGCTTTTGAGGGAGTGTTGAGAGATGGATGAGAAGTGTTTCTGAAGGTTGAGAGCTTCTGAATGAAGGAGCCACGAAATCTGATGTGTTTCTAAGTGTTAGAATGAATAGTTTGAGTGCTAGAGAAATAGGGAAATGATGTAGTCAAGTGTGGGTGGTGCATGCAACCAATTGGGGTAAGGTTGAGTGTTGGAGTTGGTTCTGATGTGTAAGGGCTGTGAGGGGAGTGTGGTGCACGAAATGGAGAGGCTTAGGGAGTGTTTTAACTTAATCAAATAGGCTTAGAGGTGTTAGAATATAATTAGAACCATTTAGGGGTAATGGTAGCACCATAGGATGATTATTGAGTGTAGTATGGCTCTAATTGGGGCTAATATGTATTAATATTGTGGAGGGCTGATATATGCACGAAATTAAGGGGAAATTATTGCTCAAGTCAGGTCTAAGAGATCCATGTGGAGTATTGGTGCATATGGTGCAATGATGGTTCAAAGAGGTGACTTGGAGAAGTGGTTTTTGGTGATGTGGCTTGCATGCAATGGATGAAGTGGCGGATTGGTGGGGCCGGGGCAGCAAGAATCAAGGGAAGGATGATGATGTGGAGGCTTGCATGTAGGTTGCTTGATGAAGTGGATAAAGGTGCCATCATGTACTTAAATTATAATAGACTAATCTAGGGAAAATGAATCAATGTATGTGTATGTATATATGGCCACGGTTTCTAGAGGGAAATGTGGAGGTATTTTATTTAAATTTTGTACATCTAGGATAATTAAATAATGTATGATCCTAAGGTTCAACCATGTTACTTGTAGGATGGTCAAACGGTGCCAAGTGGTGATCAAAGACTAGTTGTGGGCCATAGTAGCAATTGTTGTCATAGGTGGAAATAAAATAATAATACTTTTATGTGATGGTGGGTGAAATGATTATTAGATAAGAGGTGGGGCCCTCAAAGATGATTGGTTCTAGGTGGAAAATATAAAGATCACTCACTAATCTAAGAGAAGCTTTATGATCTTGCATGCACATGCACAATTTTCATACACGTAAAATAGTAGTAAAATATTCAAATACTAATTTTATGCACCTAATAAAATAATCCTTTTAAATATAATAAATTATGAGTCATGCAACCTTAGTATCATAAATCCCTATGAAATCTTCTAAGTTCATCCACATAATTATCTAGCCACCATTTAATCACACAAGTACACATCCACGTAAGCACATAGCTCCAAATCATTCACATAAGCACATATCCAAATAAGAACACATTTTTAAGTCATTCACATGAGCATATAGCTAATCATAATCAAATCTACCACAAACAAGTAGCTATAGAAATATGGATGTCACACCACTCACTTTGGTTCCGCAAAAATATATTTACCTCAGGCAACACCATATAGCTTGTTCCAACATCAAATATCAATCACCACCAATTCAATTAACAAATCTCAGCACCACGTTACCCATGTGCGCACTACACATGTATATATATATACACATATCAGTCACAGAAAACACATAATGAAATATTACCACATAGATATATATGTTTATATACACATGACTCTAAGCTCCGGGAACTGAAATCCGCACCGGCGACTGAGAATACACAAAACAATAAAGTCTCGAATCACGGGTGTTACATAATACACTTTAATTATTAAAATTAAGGACTATTAAACCTCTAAATTTATCAAATGCTATAAATTTCCAATTTTATTAATATTTTTCATACACTTTAACTTTTCTATAGCATATAATTCATCATATATGTATATATTTATTGATAAATATATATTTTATACATATTTTATTATATCCGGTTGAACCTTCGGTCGAACCGGTTAAACCTCTAAACCTCTGAACCCCTCCCTCGTCCGGTTCAATGTCCGGTCCGGTTTACAGAACCTTGGTCATTACTTCAACATTTAAATGGTGTATATTAATTTTTATTGATTTTTACGTTTCTAGATTATGTGATGCCGGAGGATGAACTTCATCCATGTTGTCTTAGTCAAATCCAACAAGTACTCAACCAACATGGTCATTCCCTCCATTAATTTGAAGGTATGCCAATCCCAAAAGGGATTGGTGAATGGGATGAAGAAGATAGCTTATTATCTGAGGAGTTGCTATTTGATCGTAACGTTCAGCAAGATATTCTTAACTCAAATATATCAAAGTTAAACCCTGAGCAACATCATGTTTTCCAAACAGTCTTAGACGCAGTATATCTAAAGGGTTATGGTTTTTTCTTTGTTTACGGATATGGAGGCACTGGCAAAACTTTTTTGTGGAATACCCTATCTGCCGCACTACGCTCCAAAGGTGATATAGTTTTGAATGTTGCTTCCAGTGGAATCGCTTCATTATTACTTCCAAACGGACGTACTGCACACTCTCGACTAAAAATCCCGATTAATATAACTGAAGATTCTTTTTGTAATATACAACTTGGTTCTCCGCATGCAACTTTGTTGTCCAAAACAAAATTGATAATTTGGGATGAAGCACCCATGTTGAATAAGTATTGCTTTGAGGCATTGGACAAGTGCTTACGTGATATTTTAAGATCATCACCGTCGTTTGATAACAATGCACCATTTGGAGGAAAAGTTGTTGTCCTTGGAGGTGACTTCCGTCAAATCTTACCAGTTATACCTAGAGGAACAAGGCAAGACATCGTTGGATCTAGCATAAAATCTTCATACATATGGAATGATTGCAAAGTGCTTAAATTAACTAGAAACATGCGATTATCTAGAGGAACTTCAAATGAGGAAAATGAGTTAGTAGGAAAATTTAGTGAATGGTTATTACGTATTGGTGATGGAATAGAAGGTGACTCTTTTGATGGAGAATCACAAATAGTAATTCCACTTGAATTATGTATTCAATCACCATCAAACAAATTAAAGGCCCTGATTGACTTTGTTTACCCGGACATGCTAAATCAATTTTCCAATACAAATCTCTTTACCGGCTGTTCAATACTTGCTCCTACAATTGATGATGTTAACTTTGTGACTTCTCACATTATGGAAAATATCCCCGGAAATGAAAAAATTTACCACAGCTCTGATTCTCTCTGCATGGAAGACGGTAATATGGAGTCTGAACTTGCTGCTTTCTCGACTGACATGCTTAACAATATTAATTGTTCCGGATTACCACCACACGAGCTATCATTAAAAGAAGGAGTTCCAGTTATGTTATTAAGAAATATAGACCAACCAAATGGGTTTTGTAATGGCACACGACTCATTGTACGCAAGCTTGGCACACATGTCATTGAGTGAGTAATAATCTCATCTACAAACTCCGGTAAAATTGCACTAATCCCCCGATTAACCATGGTACCATCCACTTTAAACATTCCTGTGAAATTCAAGCGACGCCAATTCCCGTTAATGGTATGCTTTGCAATGACAATAAACAAATCACAAGGTCAAACGTTAGACAAGGTTGGAATATATTTACCAAAACCTGTGTTTTCACATGGTCAACTTTATGTTGCACTGTCAAGAGTTAAAACAAAACACGGACTACGTATTCTGACAGAAGCTTCAACCAACGTTGTTGATAATACTACAATAAATGTTGTCTATCGAGAAATATTTGACACTTTGTAGAATTTATGTTCACTTCATTCCAATCCTCTATGTATTAACTTATTCACTAAGAATATTAAATTTATTAAACCAAAATACCTTGCTTACTCCCCGACCTTATATAGTTCATGTGGACTACTATTAACTTTTATTTTTTTCTTTTTTTTTGGTTTATATTTTATTCTTACACAGACATCCTATTTTCTTCACACCATTTGCACAGTTGCTCTAACGTTCTAGGCATTAGTTCATCAAAAACACCAACTGCAACATTTAAGCAATGTTGCATTTGGTGGCTCAACGTTTCTTATTTTCCTCATGTGCATGCGAGTTGCACAAAACTTCTGACACACATGATATAATAAGCTGGCGCTTAACACTCTATTTTTCGTCCGCACTCAACTAACCCAACACGCTGCTGTTCTGTACATAATAAACTCAACATTTTTTTAAAATAGTTATCTGTATCATTACTTATCACATCAACTGTTGCATCCCTCTTGCTTATCTTACTCCCCCACATGTACATCTTTGGTTCATTTCCTATACTCTCAATATCCCAACCCATGCTACTTTTTCAAGTTCGTAGCACATTAAATCTATATTCGTGCGTAGCACGGGTCATCTAATCTAGTTAAAACATAATAACAACCATTCAAATGTATACACTTTAAATATTTATAAATTAAGGCAACAACAATAAATAAGATGGTGAAAATAATAAAACAAATAAATTAAAATATTGACAATTATATTAAATACATTTTTAAAATGAAACCTCTAAACACTATAGCGTATATCATATGCCGAATACCAAGAACATTAAACCTTATATAATAAAAAAAAGATTATGATGCCACGTAAAGATACTCAAATAAATGAAAAACATCATAGAATAGAGAGTTCTTTTTTATTGATAGACATTCATACCATAGAAAGCTAAACAATTTATAATCATAAAGTCTGGCAATTTTATCTTAGTGATGTGTGAAAAATTTACCCTTTGCAAAGATATAAAGATATAAATTTTATTAAAAAATGAAATAAAGATAAAAATTAATCAAATTAGTACTAAAATTATATATTTTACACATCAGGAATAATTATATGAATAAAAAGTTAGCCTTATTCATCTTTTACATAATATCTTAGCAAAATTCCTCTTATTATCATACAATCTGCACAAAAAGCAAACCAATAATTAGAGAACTATGATAAACACTCCATAAGTGGATAAAAAATTAATACATCTATGATAATCTATTATTAATCAATCAAACTTTGCACACTTGCATTGTAAACTGCTAACATAATAAGAAACATCAAATTGAGCTTAACATGTTAGGAGTTTCCAAAATATATTCAGAAGCATTAGACAAAATATATTCTCATAAACAATAAAAAAAACTTACATAAAATATATTCTCAAACAAAATAGCATATGAAAAAAATAATAATATCATTGTTCAAGATTAACTCAGAATAATTTTTTTTTTAAAAAAAAAAAGACATATCAGGGAAAAGAAAATTATCAGATGCTTAATTAAGTATGTCAAGTAACCCAAAACTAAAATTCAAAATTATCAGTGCTCAGATTCAAGAGTGATATACAATACATAAGAGTAACAATTCTTATAACAAATACAAATGTTAAATGTTGAGATTCACTATTTTCTGACTTAACTCCGCAAAATCAGAATATAGCGAGATTTTCCTATGTTCATTCTAGTAAAAGAGGCTTAATTTTATAACTTGACCATTATTATAAAAGCCACAAATACTTAGGTATGAAGTTGAATGACTTGTATAAAATTACAGGTATATAAACTGAAAAGCAAATTTTCATACAAAATTTAGTTTGATATCAGATAAAGGTCGGATCATCATAAAAATTATTCATTTGGTACCCATAAAACAAGCAATTCGGCAACATACACATTATAAATAAGAAGGTTAAGATAACATTTCTTGGTTATTTGTTGTAAATCTTGATAACCTACATCATTATCTACTTTTAGTCCATTGATTGATCTTATCAACCTAGCAAAAGATCATAACTACATGTATTACCATGGCAATAAATAATAGTCCACTCAATCTTTTTATCATGTTTCAAGAAATTTGAAGCAAAATGATAAGTGAAAAAGTAAATAATCCATAAAGTGGTCAAGTAAGAGAGGCAAAAGCATCCAACCGAAATTGCAGCATCCAAAGAAATTTTCACTATAGATTCAGACGTGAAAAAACAATCACTTCTTTAACCTTGTTAATCCACAAACAATGTCAGTTGCTTACCACACAATCACCAGACTCTATCCTTATGGAATAAAAACTTGGCATGAATAATTACACTTAATTTAGATCCATTATGTCATCTTGTTAAATGCACTTTTAACTTTTTGAAGTAATGTCGCAGGTAATAGGAAAAAATATATTTATATAAGAACCTAATAATCAAGAAAACAAATTGCCTAATACGAACACTGATAACGTGGTTTTTGCCAATATTTTATACCCTTAATTTGGATGATTGTATGCATTTCTTTACTCTATTTTAGTCTTTTATTGTATTTAATACAATTTGGATTTATTTGGGACTTAATGAAAATAAAGGCTAAAGTAATAAGTTTTATGATGTTTTTGCAATTCAAGGATGACTCTTGCACTTGATCTTGGGTATGTTATATTTTTGGTGCAAGTCATAGGAATTATTGGAGTAGCAGATATCAGGAACTGAGTAAGAAGTGGAGCAGTGGAGTCCAGGCTGGCATCGAGCGCCCCAACGCCCGAACCCTATCAGAATTCATCACGTGCTCAGCACCAGTGCCCTAGCGAGCTATCAGCGCCCTAGCGAGCTATCAGCGCCCTAGCGCCGCGCCGCAATTCTGTTACAACAGAGACCTATCTGCAATGCCGAGCTGGGGGCCCAATTAGCTAGGGTTTAGAGGCTGCTCACTCTATTTAAAGAAGACTAATGCATCAGAAAACGGATCTCCTCTTCACACCTTCAATTTCTTACTATTTTCTTTTCCTAGTCTCTTACTTTTCAACCCTAGGCTTTTTAGTTAGAGTTTATTTTCTCCATTAGGATTCCATCTTCTTTTCCTAGTTAGCTCTAGATTCCTCCATTGTATTTCCAACGTTATTCGTCAAGCCCTTTGGGTTTTGTAAGTTACTTCTTTTAATTAATTCAGTTATTCATTTTTCCATCTTTCCAATTTGCATTTATTTTCTTTACTTTTCTCTTTATTGTTTAAGTTGTTTAATTTCTTCAGTCCATCTTTGCTTTTAATTCCAATTTATTTTCTGCCTTTATATTTCCTCCATGAGTAACTAAGTCTCTTGGTGGTTCATGAGGGTATGAACATCATTAGGGTAAATTGAGGCTTTGCTCTTAATCTTGCATGAGTTTTCATTATCAAACATTGACATATAATTTGAGATCTTAAATTGTGTGTTAAACCTTTGTCTTGGCTTACTTGATTGAGTTAGGCTAATTCATTGGCATGTGTTTATGTGTTAATTGATTAATTGATGCATGGTATATCAGGAATTGGTAATGATTAATTAATTGGATGATTAGTCTCTTTAATTAGATTAATGTGATTGGCTTTAAAGATTGTTGAAAACGAAACTAAAGGTGAGATCTCCCTGATTAACCTTGTTCTAGGCAATCAACTCTTAGAATCACAACAATAGGGTTAGATCTAACTCTGGCGTAATTAATCAACTCATGCATTCCTTTGTAGCCAATGATAAACGCCCTAATGAATGTTCTACCTCATAAACAACTGCTTTTTATCATTCCTATTTTATTCCAAGTTATTTTTCTTGCAAACAAAAACCCCCTAATTTGTGACAACCCTCATACGACTAGTCTCGTGTATTACTTCCTTAGCCATTCCTTGTGAGAGACGACCCTGGTTTCCACTAACTATATTAGGGGAACTTGGTTTATAAATAATTAAATTTATGGGAGTTGCGACGCTCACCCATCAAACTTTTGGCGCCGTTGCCGGGGAATGGCGATGAAAGTAATCTCTAGTTGTGTGATTTGTGCATATTGTACATAATCGTTTCTTTGGAAAAAAAATTATTATTTTTGCATTGCATCACATAGCATACTGCATACTCCATCTGTACATTGCATTACATTTAGAATTTGCATCAACAGAACTTGCTATTCGCAGAACAACAAAGTTCTGCGTCGATACGAGCGCCCACTCAGCGCCCTAGCGCCCAGTCAGAGAGCGCCCAAGCGCCCTTGGACCGCTCGAGCGGCCGTTTGTCCCTGCATCATGTTTTTATGTTTTCTTCTCTTATTTTCCTTCTTCTTCTAGACTAACATGAACACTAACCCTAATTTTAGTCTCCAAGATTTTAGTTTCCATGGTTTTGCAGGTTATCAGCCAAGTAGTGAGATGCAATTATCACCGTTACCTTCATTCCTACACCGAACATCATCACCCTACCAAGACCCTTCACCGTACTATGAACCATACCCATCCTTTGACCCGTACTGTAACACCCCGACTTTTATTAAGTTCTAATTAAGTGAAATTAAGAGTAATTGACCTTAGTTAGAAATTTAATTGAGTTGGAGTGGATAAGTTTCTCCTTAATAAACCTTTATCTGTTGTATGTCTTTGAATTATATGTATTTATATGTTATATTTAATGTTTTAATGATGCATGAGGGTAGAAATGATGTATCTATGAGTATGGCACGAGTTGGGACGTTTTAGAAGTGTTTTGGGGCAATTTTACAGCCCAGTAATCGATTACCACGGGCTGGTAATCGATTACATTGCACAAATTTTTGAATCTGTGGATTTTTACAGACTGTAATCGATTACAGATTCGTGTAATCGATTACAGACTGCGCAGTTAGAGTTTTTAGTGCATTTTTAGGTCAAGAGTGGGCCCCACAACACCTCTATATAATACCTACCCTAGCCTCCACTCAGAAAACCTAATTTCAATATTCCAAATCACTCTTGGCAGCCTCCATCAATCCTTGTGCCTCCATTCCTCCCTCTCTCTCTCAAACTCAAAAACCATAACCCTTCCACAACCCCAAATCCATATCAATTCTCACCCAACCACAAAACAAACCATATATTCTTAAACCTCTCTCCAAATAGAACACTTCTAACGTTTCCATTCTTGTATCGTTCGTGGGGCTAGAGAGAAAGTGAGAAGGAAATGGGTGTCTCTACGCATAGCATAGGAGGTCTACGAGAGGTAGGGGTTCTAGACATTCAATATTGACTGTATTTTCATGCATAATGATGTGTGTTTGTTGATATTATTGTTGATGTTCGTTTTTCCCATTATGGTTCATAAAAGGGTTACTTTTGCCGATTGAATTTCAAAAAGAAAGTGTTTTATGGATGTAAAAGTGTTTCCAAACTTATTCCACCGATTGATTCTTTAATGTCTGTGTTTTCTATCGATTGGGGTGATTCTAGATCTGAGTTTTAGCCATTGGCTTATAAAAATTGTGTTTTTGAAACCCTAGAATCTGATTTCTCGCGTTCGTAATCGATTACACGGGTTCGTAATCGATTACGAGCTGAGAATTTCCAATCGCGAGCAAACAGGGCACTCTGGTAATCAATTACACGGTCTCTGTAATCGATTACATTCCCGATGTAATCGGTTACAACGCTGCAGATTTTATGAAAGTTAACTGTTTTGACCCTTTTGTGTACCCTAATGTGTTCTACGACCCATATGAGTGTTATATACGATTTGTGCATGATTTATATATGTCGGCATGATTTATTATGTATGTTTACGTGTTGTTATGTGATGTATTGATGCTATATATGTATATATACCCTGTAAGACATTAATAACGGCAAAGACGTCAAAAGGGACGTAAAGACAAAGTTATAGTTATAATAAAACACTCCCATCTTTGGATACTGATGGGGTTGTAAATCAAGGGATGGAAACCTTGGTGAATAGCCTCATTGGTAAAAAAAGACAGTACCCCCTCTCCCCATAGTATAGGATGAGCTCATGCCTAGGGGCCGGTGATGTGGAGGAGTACAGGAGGGCGGGCAGTGCCAAAGATTAATGCAAGATAAAGTTATTTGGCTATATGTATTATGTTATCTTATGAGTTATCCATTGTATATGTGTAAGAGCACTAGTACACTACACCAAGACGTTATTTATTTATGCCATATTGACTGTTTAGCTAAAATGGATAAGATGCACTTAGGTAAGACGTTCCTGGAAAATACTTCTTTTAAACTAATACCTGAATTGAATGCATTCATATTTCACCTATTTCTTAATTAAACTCGGGGCGACTTCCTCTACTGAGTCACTTCCTAGTGCTCACCCTATGTTTTTCCCCCATATTAGAGAGGAGCAGACAGAGTAGGACCATGGAGCTAGCGAGGAGCAGGCCCAGCCTTAGTTTATTTTCAGTCTTCCGCTTTATAAACCTATATACATTGATTTTCATTTCAGCTATGGATTCATTTCAGTTGTTTGTGTTATTTATTTTAAGTCCGGACCTATGTTAGCCGGCAGCTATTTATTTGACATGTATTTATGGTGGAGTCTCATAAGTCATTGTCTTTGGCTTATGGGATAAAGCCTAATATTTATTCCTTTTATGTTCGTTGATTATTGGGAGTTATTTATTTGATAGACTATTTAGTTTATATCTTGGAATGGCTTTTTATTTATCGATTATGTATTCCGCAAAGCCCTTATTTTTATATCGTAAACGAATTGCGAAAATTTTACTCCCGCCTATTTTTCGCGTATATATATTTTAAAGTAAAGAATAAAACATGATAACGGAAGGTGACCCTTATGAAATAGCCTAAAATGACTTAAGCATATCTAGTAGGGGGTTACCAGCCATACACATACCATGAGCCTAATCCTTACCCATATCCCATCGAATACCTTAACCAACCAACCATTGACCCATTCTACCAACCACAACCTTCCCAACCTCTTGCATCGTCTACTCCTTGTGATAATACTGAAAACTCCATGATGAGACAAATCTTTGAAGTACTCATGACAAACCAGCAAGCACTCTTGCGCATGGAAGAGGACCTCCAACAATTGAGAACTCAGGCCACCTCATCACCACCACCTTCTCCATCAACACCTTCTCCATCACCACCTTCTCTACCACCACCAGCTTCACCTCCACATTCACCATCACAAGAGGAACTGGAGTTCCCTATTGTTGAAGATGATTATGCTTTAGAGCAATTGGATTAGGAGACATTGAAGTCCATGGTGGAAGAATTATTTGGGGAGGTCGAGGAAGACTTTGATGTGGAGATAGTCTATGAGGACCCTCCACCCTTACTCAATACCGTGTTGGAATACACCGTGTGTGCGGAGGAAAGTTCTTTGAGTGTTGGAGTCGCTGCAGAGATTCCCTCACTAGGAGGAATTGACAAGGCATGCAAGGAGGAAGTCATGGATTCCACCACCTTATCCCCTGTTGTTTCAAGGCAACCATTGGGACCCTTCCCATTTGCTCTTGGGCCTCATGAGTATGCTTGTCTCGAGACTGATGCTCAACTCCTTACCCTTTGTACGGTGTCGGTATCTTTTCGAGCTCAAATTTCTTTTAAACTAACTGATTTCAATTGTGTTTTCTCTAACCCATCTTGTGAGGACTTTCATCCCTCCTCACTTGATTCTGTTGTTTTTAGGGATGCCTTTTGCAGGAGCAGGTGTTATTCTCAAAGGGGAATTATAAGGACCAAAACTCTTGGGTCCCGAAATAAGAAAAAGATCATTCTCTTTGGAGTGGTTCACTTCTCATGGGATCCCGGTGGAGGTATGGAATGGAGGTATGGAAAGCACACCATGGTGGAAACTGCTGGATCAATTCAAACATAAGCCACTTTGAGAGTGGCTGACCAAACGTCCAACTTAGGGACGATAAAGCAAAGTGCTTGGGGGAGACAACCCACAAAAGTTTCAATTTCTATACTGTCACAACGTCCCCGAGGGGTGCCGTGACTAAAAATAGAGAAAAATGGAGTCGCCACCAATTTTAATTATGGGAAAATTGGAAAACCTTTATTTTGTGAGAAACTGGTCTTTTTAGAGATAAGGTTCGGGAGTCTAATTATGATTAGGGAAGGGTGAGAATTTAATCCCACTGCACCCCTAATACATCTGTATAAATACGGTTACCTTGAGCTTATTTATAATTTAATAATATTTAATTTTCCCTTAAAATATTAAAATAAACACAAAGAAAGCAATGTTAAAAAAGAAACAAAATGATTTAAAAATTAATTTTGGGTTGACAGGTTGTAGCCGGCGCCGACGTATCCTTTGGTGCAATGAGGAACTCAAACTCACGTCGTTCTTGTAGAAAATGTTTGTGTGTTTTGTGTTTTTTAGAAAATGTTGGATCCATGGTGAGTTAGGAGTCGCACAAGTACCCCACAAATCTATTATTTCGAGGATGATTATCTCATACAACGAAAAAATAAATTGTGAACAAGATTTTTTAGAATTTTGTTTTGATGTTAATTTGATAGAAAATAAATTGAATTTTATTTAAGAAAAGGATTTGTTATGTATGAAAAAGGATTTTTTCAGGGTACAGGACGATATGATTCGCACAAGTATCCCACAAATCTATTATTTCGAGGATGATTATCTCATACAGCGAAATAATAAATTGTGAAAAAGATTTTGTAAATTTTGTTTTTGATTTGAATTTGAAAGAGGATGATTTGAATTTTGTTTTAAAAGGAAATAATTTATTATTTATGAAAAAGATATTTTCAGGATACAGGGCGATATGATTCGTACAAGTACCCTACAATCTATTATTCTGAGGATGATTATATCATACAACGAAATAATAAATTGAAAGAAAAAGATTTTATGAATTTTGCTTTAATTTTAATTGAAAGAATTTTTTTTAAAAAAAGGAAATGATTTATTTTTAAGAAAAAAAGATATTTTTGGGATACAGGAAGATATGATTCGCACAAGTACCCCATAAATTGCGATCCTCGAGGATGATTAAATCATACAACGGGAACTTGAATAGTAAAAAAAAGAATTTTATTTTGATTTTTAATAGAAGAAAAAAAAATAATTGAATTTTGTTTGTTTTAAAAAAATAAATAATAATAATAATAATAATAAATCAAACCAAACCCCCATTCAATCCCTAATTCCTGTATAGGGAAAGAAGGGAAGAGATGAGGGGCGCTATGTGGCGCAGCAAGGACGGTGGGCGGCGGCGCGAGGAGGACGGTGGGCGGCAGCGCGAGGCTGCGAGACCGGAAGAGAGGAAGGTGAGGCCGTGTGCTGGCTTCGTCGCTGATGGATGGCGCGAGGTCGGAGTTGCAGAGGAGGAGAGCGAAGAAAAAGGAAGGGAGCCGCGGCCGCGGCTACTGCAACTGTGAGGGGAGAACGACAGTAGGAGGAGGGGTGGCGCAGCGAACGGTTGCTGTCGAGGGAGCTCTTGTGCTCTGCCATGGCAGCTGCTGTGGTGGCGGGCTGCGTCCAGCCTTCGTGGCTGGGCTCCTGTTCTAGTTCCCGCCGTCGGTGTTGGTGGTGGTGATGCTTGGAAGTGGAAGTGGTTGATGATGATGGTGCTGCCATGGGCGTCGCTGCTGTCAGACGCGGCTTCTGTGGCTGACGAGGCGGCAACGGTTGTGGATCCTTCTGTGGCTGTTGCGAGTGGAACAAATGGATGACCACCGCTGCGGTTGGGCTTCACGGAGGCGCTTCGCGATGGCGGCCGGTTGGGGTTAGTGTATTGGTGGAGGTAGCCTGTGATGGTGGGTTGGGGTGGCTGCCTTGTTGTTGCCTCTGGTTCTGCTGCTGTCTTTTTTTTTTATTTAAGAATGTGTTTCAGGATTGGAATTGGTAAGAAATAGGATGAATTGGGTTTGACTTCAAATGAATTATAATGTGGGATTTGGAGTGTGAGAAAAAAATGGCAGAGGGACGAGTTTGTTGTTGTGTTTATTGCTGTGATAGGAGCAGCTGTGAGTGGCTGAGCCACGATGATCCTGATGTTGTCCTCTGCTGTGTAATGAAATATATAGAAGCTACCTAGGTTAAAATTAGCATTAATGCAAATGAAATTTTGATTGATTTTTGTTTGATTGTGATTTGATTTAATTTGTGATAATTGTGTATGATGAGATTATGTTTGATGCAATGAGATTATGCTAAATTTGATTGTAATTATGTGATTTAATGAGATGCTGATCATGATTTTATTTTTATTTATTTTTTGTATTTTTTTATTTTTCTATTTTTAAATAAATGTCCGAACAAAATACGGTGTTTACATGTACCTAGATAGTTCCTTCTTTATTGTCTTCTCATTTATTAACATTTCTTTTCAGTTAATTAGTTAGCCAAATGGCAAGCCATTCGCAGCACATCAGCTGTCATGAAAATCGCAGCAGGACCGCGCTCTAGCGCCCATAGCGCGCTCTGGCGCACCAGATAATGTAGCCCTAGCGCGCGTTCCTCGCCCCAGCGGCCCTGGACAACTGAGTCCTCTGCAGGTCCTTTCTATACCCTTTTCTCTGTTCTTTAAACTGTTGACACTGGGGACAGTGTCTCATTTAAGTGTGGGGACACTGGCATCAAGCGCCCCAGCGCCCGAACCCTATCAGAATTCATCACGTGCTCAGCACCAGCGCCCTAGCGAGCTATCAGCGCCCCAGTGCCGCACCGCAATTATGTTACAGTAGATACCTATTTGCAAGGCCGATCTGGGGCCCAATTAGCTAGGGTTTGGAGGCTGCTCACTCTATTTAAAGAAGGCTAATGCATCAGAAAACAGATCTCCTCTTCACATCTTCAATTTCTTACTATTTTCTTTTCCTAGTCTCTTACTTTTCAACCCTAGGCTTTTTAGTTAGAGTTTATTTTCTCCATTAGGATTTCATCTTCTTTTCCTAGTTAGCTTTATCTTCCTCCATTGTATTTCCAACGTTATTCGTCAAGCCCAATGTTGTCAAAATCGAGATTTTACATAAAATCGGAAGGGGATTATGACATCGTAACACGTGAAATCGTAACACGGATCGTAAAACAGATCGATCACTATGATATAAAACATGTATTTGCAAATATTTATATTCACTTAAAAAAGTCACAATGCATAATAATTCTCTAGTCTAACTAGTCATTACATATATTTTACAACCAAATTTACTCTAATTACATTAATTTTCACAAACATAAATTCATAACAAACAATGTAAAATTAGATCCAAACAAGTTCCAAAATACTCACAAAATTCAAGTCTCACATTTCTCACAAATTTACAACAATCCACATTTCAAAATTAAAAAAAAAAAAAATGCTTCAAACTATAACAGGAACCACCATTGTACTGTCATCATATCTTCAATTATTCAAAACAAAGCAAAGTGACAATACTCAGTAACTTGGTCCTGGTGGCTGGCAGGCGCCTTGGCCATGCACGGTGTACCGTGCGCCTGTATGGTTATACTTGTGCGATTGTGCTTCTTAAAAAACATGTAATGTTTAGGATTACTTTACCCAATATTTTAATAATTAAAATAACATTAAAATCTAATTAACTAAAAATAAAAATAATAAGGAGGAATCCATTTTTTAAAATTAACATATATTTGCCTACTATGCCTTGTTTGGACATTACTTTACCCAACATTCTACTAATTAAAGCAACATTAAAATCTAATTTTAACTAAAAAATAAAAATAATACGGAGGAATCTATTTTTGAAAGTTAACATATATTTGCCTACTATGTCATGTTTGGGCATTACTTTAATGACTATGAAAACAAATAATTAAAGCAACAGTAAATTATAATTAAATAAAAAATAAATAATTAAATTAATGAATCAATCTCAAAAAGTTAATAAATATTTTCTTACAATGATGTAAGTTTCAAAAATTTCTTCCTGCAAACTGAAAAGATAGCAGTCACATGCAATGAGAAATATTGCTTCTAAAATACTTATCTTTCAAAGCTATTGCGTCTTCCACTCAAAAAAAAAAATTGAAGAATGAAATCAGATATACCTTGTAACACTGCATGTTGGTTGTAACATCACATAAGATGGTAGGACCAACAAAGTTTCCATTCTAATATTCTGGTACCTGTCAAATATGCTCTGAATTTCAGCATCTTCCGAAAAATCTACAACTCAAAACTAAAAATAGTAAACAACAAAAACTGATTTTAAAAAATGAAGATCAGTGAAAAATATCACATGAGTAATTAGCAACTACTAAAAAATAACAATGATGACACCTGAGTAAGCTTCCTGGATTTGTTGAAATTGACAATTGGCTTCTCCAACTATTGGTGGAATCCGAGCCCATTTATCTGGGTGCCACTTCTACAGCCCAAAACAAAACAAAACAAAAAAAGAAGTCAAAATCAAAATTCATAAACAATGAAATTACTGAACATGGGAATGATGAAAGGGTGGTGTTACCATGGCAAGCTTGTGGTAGGCAGTGTGAATATCATAGAAGGAGGCATCACTACGAAGTCCGAGAACGGCGTAGCAGCAAGATCTGCCATTGGATCCTCCTTCTCGATCCATCAAATGACAGAGAACAAAGGCAGAACCCCTTCCAGTTTGAGCACAAATCCAACATAGGAAGGGGGAGAGAGAGGGTAAATCAAAGACAAAAATGAATGGAAGTGGAGAAAGTGTAAAAGTGAGAGGCAGATGAGAGATTCAGAAGATGATCAAGATTCAGAATCTGAGGACGATGACATCTCCCTTCTGGTCAGACAAATGAAGAAAGCTTGGAAGAGAAGACCAAGCAAAGGCAAGGAGATTACTCCAAAGAAAGGAAAGCTAAAACCTTATGAAGCCACGTGCTATGGCTGTGGTGAAAAAGGTCATTTCAGAACGGAGTGCCCACACAACAAAGGGAAGAAGAAGTTCATCCCCAAAAAGAAGAAGAAGGCAATGGCTACCACTTGGAGTGATTCAGAAGAGGAAGGTTCTGAGCCAGCAAGCGAAGAGGAAGCAAACGTCTGCTTCATGGCCGGTACTGACTACGTTCTGGAAACAGAATCCGAGTCAGAAGAGGTACCTAACTCTCCTCATCTCTCATACTCATATGATGAGATCTCAGAACTCTATGAAGAGCTTCTGAGAGACTCAAATGAATTAGCCAACAGTTTCAGCAATCTGAAAAAACCTTTTAAGCAATTAGAAGCTGAAAATGTACGACTAATTCAAGAAGTAGAGAATCTAAAACTTGAAAGAGATGATTTTAAAAATAGATATCTTGAAGGACATAATCTCTATCAAGCTTTGGAAACTATGTCTTCTATAACTATCGAAAGGACTAAACTAGCCTTGATCGAGCTACAAAAGACAAATGAGCTTCTCACTTCTGATTTAGTTAAGATGGTAAATGGTGAGAAAATGATGAATCTTTTGCTTGGAGGTCAAAGACCTTACAAAGACAAAAGTGGACTTGGGTACGAAGAAGTTTTCAAACCCCATGACCTTGACCCATCTTTAATTAAATCACATCGCATGTGCATCACATGTTTCAAAGAGGGACATGGATCTGAGACTTGCCCTATGCTTAGTAAAGGAAAAACTTCTCTGCCTAAAAAGGCTAAGAAGATTAAAAGCTCTCAGAAGACTAACTCTTCTCAGAAGACTAAGGCTTCTCAGAAAGCAAAAGCTTCTGAAAAGGGTAAGGAGAAAGTTTCTGAGTCTCAGAACCACAACCCTTCTAAGAAAAGAAGACAAAAGGCAAAGAAAGCTAACAAGCAAGGACCCAACAAAGCATGGGTACCTAAACCAGTGAACTTTGTGTCTGTAGGTTCATCAACAAGCACTGCTCCATCACCAAGATGAGTAGTGGTACTTGGACAGTGGCTGCTCAAGGCACATGACTGGAAGCAAGCACTGGTTCAGAAATCTCAAGCCCAAGAAAGGCGGAACGGTGCGATTCGGTGATGGTGCCAAAGGAAGAGTCACTGCTATAGGAGATGTTGGTAAGGATACTTCCCACCAAATCTCTGATGTACTGTTAGTTGATGGATTAACACACAATCTATTGAGCATTAGTCAATTTTGTGACAAAGGCTTAAAGGTTGAGTTTTACGCCAAATACTGTCATGTGATTAATCTTACTAATGACAAGATTGTTCTGGAGGGAAAACGAGTTGGTAACATCTACGTTATCCATCTAGATGATCTAAAGGATCAAAATGTGAAGTGCCTTGTCTCTGTCCAAGAAGACAAGTCGCTTTGGCATAAGAAACTTGGTCACGCCCATATGAAGCTTCTTTCTGAACTCTCTCATAAAGGACTTGTAAAGCGTCTTCCCAACATTAAGTATCAGAAGGATGCAACTTGTGACTTCTATGAAAAGGGAAAACAAACCAAGGCTTATTTTCCAAGCAAAAGTGGAATCACTACTAAGAAACCACTTGAGCTCCTTCACATCGACCTCTTTGGACCAACTAGAACAGCTTCCCTTTCTGGAAAACGCTATGGTCTTGTCATAGTGGATGATTATTCTAGATTCACTTGGGTATTCTTTCTAACTTCTAAGGAAGAAACGTTTGAAAAATTCAAAGCCTTTGCGAAAAGAGTTTCCATTGAAAAGGACTATCACATTCACACCATACGGTCTGATCATGGAGGTGAATTTGAGAATCACGCTTTTGAAAAGTTTTGTGAAGATCTGGGCATTGCTCACGAATTCTCTTCTCCCAGAACTCCTCAACAAAATGGAGTGGCTGAGAGAAAGAATCGAATTCTTCAAGAGATGGCTAGAACAATTCTCTTAGAAAGTGGGCTTTCGAAAGGTTTTTGGGCTGAGGCTGTAAACACCTCTTGCTACATTCAGAATCGAGTCTTTCTAAGACCAATTCTGAAGAAAACTCCCTATGAGCTTTGGAAAAATAAAATACGCAACATATCTTATTTCCATGTCTTTGGCAGTTCATGCTTCATACTCAACACAAAGGACAAACTAGCTACGTTTGATCCTAAATCCGATGATGGAGTATTCCTAGGATATTCCTCTGTCTCTAAAGCCTATAGAGTTTACAACAAGAGGAGCAAATGTGTTAAAAACAATCCATATTAAGTTTAAAGAACTTAGCAAAGATCTTTCTCAGAAAGTCTCTAACTTAGAAGATCAGTTTGAAAAACTTAACATCTCTTCTGAGAAAACCAAAAAGAGAAATCTTATGGATGACGAGAGTGACTTCCAACCTATGGAAAATTCTTCTTCACCTAAAGAGAAATCTAAAAACATCATTAAAGCTCCAGAACCTGATGAATCTACCTCCCAAAACAAAATGCGATTTAGATTCTCAGAAGATCAAGCTTCTGATGACTCAGAAAGAGAACCCTCTGAGTCACCTTCTCAGAACTCTATCCCTAAGGGGTATAGAGGTTCAAGAGACTTGAAAAACATCTCTCATAATGAAATCTTGGGTGATCCTGAGCATGGCGTGAGGACCAGAAGGAACTACACAAATCTTGCTATGGTTTATGAACTTGAACTAGAATCTATAGAAGAGGCGTTAGACGATCCTAGTTGGGTAAATGCCATGCAGGAAGAACTAGATCAGTTCGAGAGAAATCAAGTTTGGAAACTAACTCAGAAACCCAAAGGCAAAAGTGTCATTGGGACTAAATGGGTGTTTCGAAACAAACTTGATGAAAATTGTCAAGTCGTGAGAAACAAGGCCAGATTGGTTGCTCAAGGGTACAACCAACAAGAAGAGATAGATTATGATGAAACCTTTGCTCCAGTCGCAAGATTGGAAGCTATCAGAATGTTGTTAGCTTTTGCTGCACACAAAGGGTTAAAACTCTATCAGATGGATGTAAAGTCTGCCTTCTTAAATGGATACCTTTCCGAGGAAGTTTACGTAAAACAACCTCCTGGTTTTGTGAATTATTCATTCCCAGAACACGTATTTAAGCTAACAAAGGCTCTTTATGGTCTAAAACAAGCTCCTAGAGCTTGGTATGATAGATTGAGCTCTTTTCTGCTTAATAACGGATTCTCAAGAGGGAAAGTTGACACTACTCTCTTTACCCTCTTAGAAGACTCTAGCTTAGCTTCTTGATTGTCCAAATTTATGTTGATGACATAATCTTTGGAGTAACCAATGAACGCCTATGCAAAGAATTCTCTAAGTTAATGCAAGGAGAATTCGAAATGAGCATGATGGCAGAACTAAAATTCTTCCTAGGATTGCAAATCAAGCAAGAGTCTGATGGAACTTTCATTCATCAAGAGAAGTATACCAAAGAGCTTCTGAGAAAGTTTCTGATGGATAAAGCCAAGCCAATGAGCACTCCCATGCATCCTTCTCAAGTAATTGATTTGGATGAAGATGGTGAGAAAGTCTCAGAAAGCAATTACAAAGGCATGATTGGCTCTCTTCTTTATCTCACAGCATCTAGACCAGATATTCAACTTAGCGTTGGGATCTTCGCTAGATTTCAATCAAAGCCTAAACAATCACATTTAACTGTTGTTAAAAGAATCTTGCAATATTTGATAGGAACTACTAATCTTGGTCTATGGTACGAGAAAGGTTGTTCCTCTGATGTTGTAGGATACTGTGATGATGACTATGCTGGAGACAGGATTGATTGAAAGAGCACGAGTGGTTGCTGCTGTTTCTTTGGAAAATGCTTGATTACTTGGTCATGCAAGAAGCAGAACACGATCGCCCTATCAACAGCAGAAGCTGAATATGTGTCAGCAGCGAATTGCTACACTCAAATGCTTTGGATAAGGAACCAATTGCGTGATTATCAACTAAGGTATGAGAAAATTCCCATTCTTTGTAATAATACCAGTGCAATTAACCTAGCTAAGAATCCAATTCAGAATTCACGATCCAAGCACATTGATATAAAACATCACTTCATTCGGGATCATGTGCAAAAAGGCGATGTTGAAATCAATTTTGTGAATATTGAGGATCAAATCTCAGATATATTCACAAAGCCTTTACCCGAGGATCGTTTTAATGTTCTGAAAGGGCTTCTGAATCTAAGACGTTTCTAAGAGATTTAAAATTAAAATTTTTTTTTAGAAACTCCCCTTAGTCCTAAGTCTAGAATCTGAGACACATAAACTAGAACTAAGTTTCTGAGTAAAATGGAGGGATACACAGAAATCACTCTCTGAGAAAACTTGTTCTCAGAAGACTCTCCTCTCGGAATGAAAGTCTTCTGGAAATTTCTCTCAGAAGAGGCAACTCTCAGAAGGATCACTTCTCTCAGAAGGATGCCTTTTCGAGAAATAAGTTACCAACGGTAACTTTTTGGCTAAACATTGGAAACGGGTAGTTTACTTGCTAGTGCTATTAATAAGCAAAGCTTTGCTTCCAAACCTTGCCAAAACACTGCCAAACTCTCCTCTCCATCCAACCTTCAAGCCTTCATCTCTCTCTTTTCTTCATAATCCTGCTTCCGTCGTCTCTCTATCTCTCTTATCTCCAAATCTTACACCTCTCTTCTTCTCAAATGGAAACTTCTGTCGAAATCAAGGGCATGATGAGAAATAAATTAGAAGAGGTTACCGAGGATATCCTCTATGAGGATGAAGAAATGCAAGCCCTATTCAAAAAGACCTATCTCCCTCGAACCGTGGCAATGGGTCGAGTACTTCCTCTCAACATCTTCAATCAAGTAGATGAACTCGGGTTCACATTCCAATGTCAGCCTGGATGGGCTGAAATGATGTATTCGGAGGAAGTCTGCTATCCAAACTTGGTGAGAGCTTTCTATTCGCAGATAGAAAGATCCACCAATAAGGGCGTGAAGAGCGTGGTAGCTAATCACAAGATTCGCTTCTCCTCTGCTGACATTAACCAAGCCTTCAACACGTTGAATGGTGGAGCTGTCATAGCGGATGATCCTGAATGGGTCAAGGAAGTGAACGACTTTGAGGAAGAGATAGTGAGGCTTCTCACTGGTAGTGGTGATCTACCACTAAAATCGGTGAAGGTTCCCCACCTTACACAAGAAGCAAGAATCGTATTCTCCATTGTCCAACACACTCTTCTCCCTCGGCTCAGTGATATGGGCAACATCACCACGATGGATGCCTGCTTGCTGTACCATTTGCTGAAGAAAGACAAGGTGGATTTGGTCGAATGATGCTGAACTACATGATGCATCAGGCGCATCCAAAACGAGCTCTCACGAGTCTACCATACGGAAGCCTTCTGACAAGGATTTTCAACAACCTCTCATTCCCTCTCGAAGACTACGAATACGTCTACAACAACAGCAAGTTCACAATGGTCACCTTCAACAACATAAAGAAGAAGAAGGTACCAGAAGCAGAGGCACCTAAGAAAAAGGAGGACTCCAAGTCTTCTAAGGCTGCCACCAAACGGCCTTCTAAGGCTGAAAAAGGAAAGGGCAAGGATGCTGACCCTTCAGAAGGGAGAAAGAAGAGAAAGACCATCCATCCCTCTCCCACAAGAGTCTTCAGAAGCATGGCTTCTGAGGAGCATCAGAAAAGCCCTTAGAAGGAACCAGAAGTGGCTGAAGATTCTGAGGAAACCACTTCTAAGCAGATTCTGGTCAGAAAGAAAGAGGCTTCCCCAACTCTCAAAATCCCAGACGTCCCACCAGAAGGCAAAAAGAAGCGTGGTCGTTTGGTAAAAGCTTATTCTAAAACTCCACCCTCTTTTATTAAATCATCTTCTGCTTCTATCCCTGTTTCTGTTCCTATTTCTGTTTTAAAACCCACAAAATTTAGAACTAAACTCCTTCATTCCTTGAATTATCAGGGAAAAACACACAAAGGAGTGGGTATTAAAACTGCTCAGAAACAGAACCCGCCCAAGGTGACGGGAAAAGAACTCATTGTTGCAACATCTGCAACTGCTACCATCACCTCCACTGTTGCCGCTACTGCTGAAGAAGAGAAGGAAACTTCTCATCACTCATCTCGAAACGTCTCTCCTCCTCGCGACGATGTTCAAGGGCATGGAGGAAATGTTGCTGAGTCCTCTTTTGAGGAAGAAGAAGCAACAAGGTTCCAAATTGAGCATCGCACTCCAGATGCTGGAAGCTCCAAGAAGGAACCCCCAAAGAAGCCATCTGAGGCTTCCATGAAAGATCTCTCTGAGGGAACCACATCTGAGGCTGCTACTGTGGATACTGAGTCTCTGGCTCAGAAGATACTGGATGTTCAGAAGGCAATTGAGCAACCTTCTGTAACCCCAGAAGCTGACATTGAAAATCCACCACCCTCACCAATTCAGTCTCAGTAGGAGGCTGAGACAGCACATGAAGGAGAACCACAACAACAACCACAAACTCCTCCTTCATCTACTTAGAAAGAACCAACTTCTGAGGTTGGTCCTATCTCTTCTGAGACCCCCAAAGAGCATGAGGAAACTCATGTTTCAACACATGTTGAAGTGGCAGCGACCACCAACACTGGGCTCATCTCAGAGGTGGGCACTGACGCTACCATGGCTGTCGGAGTTGCAGCAGTTGAAACATTTGTTACCAACAGTCTCTTAGAAGGGACTCAGTCTGAGAAAAAACCTCAGAAGGAACTTCAGGTTCAAACTTAGGATGTTACTGAAATTCCCCCTGCTCAGTTTGATCAACCTAGTCCAACGTTCTCGTTGACTGATTCTATGCTTGGATCTGGGTTTCAACTTGGACGGCTGGTCCCCACTCCACCCTCCGTGCACTTTCGGCCGTTTCTTGGTCAATCTGAGAAAGTGAGGACTATTGATGCGATTAACAAACAACTCTCTTCCTTCAATCTCTCAGATGATGCACAATCTTCTGGTGCTACAGAGCAACCCTCAGAATCACAACCTTCTGATCTTGGACTTGGTCCGGTTTCTGAGGATACTCAGAGGCAACATTCTACTGAAGTTGCAGCTGTTGAAGAAGAAGCTGTGGAAGAAGAAGACCCTATTCCTGAATATCAAAAGAGGGATATAGTGGATGCTGTACTTGAGGCTGAAGTCTCTCGTCCTCCTCCGACTCAACCCTCCTCTTCGCAACAGCCTTCTACCCTTCATATGAGATACCTTCAGAATGCCCTCCAAATGCGGGTCAAGCTGAGATTCAGATGGAGATGTGCAGGCTTCTCCGCTATATAGCTAGGAAGCAATAGTTCTAAGTCTATGATGGAGTTTATGTTAGCCACCCTTTTTGATGTAACAAAGGGGGAGTAGATATAGATAATATTTTGTACATTGGCTAAATGTAAACACTAGGCTAGGACTTAGGGGGAGCCAAAAATTTTTGTAACTTTGGCAACGATGTTTTTTAAGCTTTGTATTTCTATTATCACATATTTCAAATCATCAAGAAATACACGCTACATTTCTGAAAATCGAATACAATATTCATACATTGCATATCATAATTGTTGATTATCAAAGCCTTCTAAGAAAATAACAACGCCTTCACTCAGAAAGCTAAGTTACTTTCTAAGAAAGCAAAAGTGCATTCTGAATAAGTAACAAACTTAATCAGAAACACTTCAGAACTTAAGCAAAATTATTATCTTAAGACTTAAGTTGTTATCATAAAAAAGGGGGAGATTGTAAGCTCCAGAACCCTTCTGAGAGAAATTGAGATATTTCTCTTATTGGTATATGAGTTTTAATGATAACAAAGTAAGCCATAAGTATAAAAATTTTACTTAAGGTATTGCTAATATGTGTGCTAAGTGTCTCAGAATGTTTAAAAATTATTGCATTCCGTGAGCAAGAACAAGACATACAACAAGTAACCTCGAGATTAAACAATGAAATCATAACGTGAAAGACATCAGAAAGGATGCTCAAGAAACGCAAAAGGTGAAAGTATGGTTCTAAGGAAAGAACACAGTCGCCTCAGAAAGGCCTCAGAAGACCTCAGCAATTTGCGGTTCTCAGAAGGATCTATCCTTAGAAGGTTCGTTTCAGAAGTCCGTACAACTCTCAGAAGTTAGGACTCAGAAGCAACCAAGTGTCAGTGCTCAATGGATCTACATTCATTCTCAGAAAGCTCACTACCAAGTGGTTTATGAATTTTGTTCTATTTGTTAATTTTACACTACTTTTGCATTTTAGGTTAATAAGATTTCTAAAATGGGTGAAGGAGGAAATGGTTTCTGAATTATGTTCTATTTGTTAATAGGAATATAGGATGTCTCAAACAATTGATGATGAAGATATGCCTTTATCTGAGGAAGAGGATGAAGATGATGATGACACTAAAGATATAGGAGGATTTGAGTTTTGAGATTTATGTTAGTTGATGTTTTGATTTGGTTATGTAACACCCTACTAGATAGCCTTTAGTGCTATATTCATTTAGGGCCATTTCATAAGGGTTACTTCTTGTTATCATACTTATACTTGTTTTTAAAATACTTGTACGCGGAAAATACGTGGGAGAATTTTTCGAAAATCGTTTGCGAAATATAAACATAAGGGCATTGCGCATAATATAACGACATTATATAATAGACGTGATATGGTTTGAATAATACCTCATAAAATAAATGAAAATAAACAAACGTAGTCTCCCCAAACAAACAATCAAGGAAGTAAATAATAGTAGGTGTTATCTCATGAGCCTAAAACTGAGACCCATGAGACTCCACAATACAAATCCATAAACTGAATATAAAAACCGGCTAACATGTGTCTGGACTCAGAAAAAGAAATACCATAATGCTAAAACTCAAAAGAAATATAATGCATAATGTAGAAACTGAAAACAGAAGTATATAATAATAATAAAAGCTCCAAAAACTATAACTGCGCGGGCTCCTCATCCGCTCTGGTATCCTGCTGAATCTCATCATCTAAAATGGGGAAAAACGTGGGGTGAGTACTGGGAAGTAACTCAGTAGGGGAGCCGCTTCGGGTTTATTAATAAAATAGGTGTGACATGAATGCATTCAATTTCAATTATAAGTTCTAAAATCATCTTTCCCGGAACGACTTACCTAAGTGCCTCTTGTTCATTTTATATCATATTCATACATACTATATATCATTATATAACCCTTGTGTGTGCTCTACGTGCTATCCAGTCATATAAGGGAACTTAATAAATCATTACTCTATGTCAAAGTAGCTTTTAGGTCTTGGACTTAACTTTTAACTTTACTTTACTCGGTTACACACTTTTTTCTTTTGGCCTGCCCACCCTCTGAACCTTTTTCTCCACATCACCGACCCCTAGGCATGAGCTCATCCTAAACTATATTGGGGAGAGGGGGTACTCACCTTCCTTCAGTGATAGAGTTGCATGTCGAGGTTGCCACACCTCCCTCAGCAACAACTACCACATATCGAAGGTTACATGTGTATTAATTGAATCTTGAACTTTAACTATTTCACCTTCCCTCAGTAATGGAGTTGCATGTCGAGGTTTAACTCACCTCCCTCAGCCACAACCATCACATGTCTAAGGCTACTTATAATACATACTCATTCACATAGTCATGCATAATCATATAGCATTAAGTCATATAGTTCACATAGACATCATATAACATCATAGCATTCATTAAACAGCATATTTATAGCATACAATGCATAATTAACTCATATATATCAGTTACATAAGTTGTAGAACGCATTAGGGTGCATAAAGGGTCAAAACAGTTCATTTTCGCACAAACAACACTGTTGTAATCGATTACGCAACTTTGTAATCGATTAACAGAGAACAACGTTTTCTCGCGATTGGGATTTCGGGCATCGTAATCGATTACGAAGTCGTAAGATACGATTCTTGGGTTTCCAAAACACGTTTTTCAATAGCCATTGGCCAAAATGTGAACCTAACATCGTCCCAATCGATAGAAAACATTGTCATACCAATACCAATCATGAAAATACGTTTAAAACACTTTCCAATTTGTAAAACCCCTTTCTTTTTCAAAACCAATTTCATAAATCAACCCTTTCATGAACTCTAACGGGAAAAATAATGAACAACATTCAAAACTTCATCAATTCATTGATATACATGAAATTCCATGACAATTAAAATGCCTAACCCCTACCTCTTGAAGACAACTCTTGCTCTAGACGAAACCCTAGCTTCACGAACGGCCCGACTCCAACGATGACCCTGATAAGTGTGAAATTCTATACACTTTTTACCTCTGTACTTGATATATTTGTTCATGTTCTTGCTTCAATATCCATGCATTAGATAGTTTTAATTATATTTTCACTTTGAACACATTGTAAATAAATTGTATATAATGCTTGAAATAAGTGTTAATTTTGGTTTTGTAAAATATTAAATAAAAGTTGTTGTGTTTTTAATTTCAGGGACCAATTTGGTAGAAGAATAAGCATGGAAGCAAAGAACACTTAGAAAAAATTTTGTCCAAGAACGCGGTCGCCGCTAGCGCCCAATTGTTACCCGCTAGCGCCCATCTTCAAGCCGCTAGTGGCCAACACACGCGCCCAACCTGTGTCGCTTCTCGGCCCAATCTTCCCTGAGCCCATCAAGAGCTCGCTAGCGCCTGCCTTTAACGCGCTACCGCGTATGTGGTCGCTAGCGAGGGTGATCTGGCCGCTAGCGACCAATATCGCAGAAAACAGCAGCACTTAGTGGAGATGTCATTTTCAAGTTTGGCTCTTCTGATCCTTCCAACCCGTGATCCCATGATACAAGGGAGCTCCAGGAGCTTGTCTGCAATCATTCTAGTGTCCCCAATCATTCTGATATCAATAGTGTAGTGAGAGAAGCTCTTACCTCTCTCTAGAATTCCAAGAACACTTTCAACCTTCTACTACAATCAACCTTCATTCATATCCTTCTTGCACGAATTCTTCTGGTATTGTTGTTGTAATTTAAGTTATGGAAGAGTAAACTTTTCAGTTCTGGTGTTTGTAATTGAATTCTTGCATGATGGAGTCTTGAGATAAATAAAATTCACGTGTTCTTCATGTATGAACTTGAGTTCTTGTACTTTGGTTTTAATCCATTTATGTTGAGGATGATTTTCTGATATATGGTGGATGATCAGAACGTGTATGATTCAAGGTTTATTGATTTGTGCATGTTTTGACTTGTTTAATTGAGAAGTTAATGAATTGGTTTATGAATTAACAACTTGACTAAACAACTCCTTTGTATGAGATTAATTCTTGGTAAAGATTAAGTTGAATTCACTAATAAGATCAGATTATACATGGTTTAATGTGTAAAATGGTTAGTTCAGTGGTTAAAAGTGAGTAATATGTTTGTATGATCACCTTTAATCAAGAGCATAATGATAAAAGTGAACTAAACACTCTTGTTTCATGCATGTTTCATGGTTTTATGAGTTAATGATGGATGAATTCATGCAAATCTTCTTTATAAACACTAGAACACTTTTGTAATTGAAATTTCCAGCACCTTTAATTTGTATGCTTACACAAAAATCCCCTTCAAAACTAACAAAAATTACTAGTAGTTTCCTCAAGAGACGACTTTGGGTTAGTTTACCACTATCTCGTGTGTAAGCTAAATCAAACCTTTGTTTTCCCGTTGAACAAATTACTTACTAAATTGATCGGAACTTGGAGAAGTAACGACACTCCGGGTTGTTGCGCATCAGACCCTTTCCGGAGAAAAACAACCGGTAGAAACGTCCGGCTCGGTAAGAGGATCAAGAATATGTAATTATTTTTGGGATTGGGTGAGTGTTTGTGGGTGTTTCTTGACATGGAGTGGCTATGGCTTTAGAGAGTTTTTGAGAAAGAAACAATGGAGGCTCTGGGTTGATGAGGGAGAGTTTTCTGATTGAATGAGGTGGAAAATAGGGTTTACTTTCGTATATACTGAGCTAATAGGGTTTAAGAGTTATCGTGGGGCCCGCCCGTCACTTAAAACATCCGAAAACACATTCTGCGCACGAAGTAATCGATTACATTGAACTTGTAATCGATTACCGTAATCGATTACACGGTTTTGAAATCGATTACAGGCCTCTGAAAAACACCAAATATGAAACTCGACTTGCTGTAATCGATTACCAAGGAGTTGTAATCGATTACTGGGCCTGGAAAGTGCCCCAAAACATCTCTAAAGCGTCTCAACTCATACAACAACATACATACATACGTAATAACTTAATATAGCATCAAAACACATATGAATACTCATAAAAACACATATCATGGATACTTTAAACTAGGAGAAACATATACACTCAAACCCCATTAAGCTCTAATCAAAGTCCATTACCCTTAACTTCCTTCAATTAGGACTTAATAAAGATCGGGGTGTTACATTTCTCCCCCCCTTAAAAGAATTTCGTCCTCGAAATTCGTACCTGTAAACAAAGATGGAAACTGGCGACGCATCTCGTCCTCCAATTCCCACGTGAAGTCTCCTATCCGACCTCCGCCCCAAGCCACTTTGACCAAAGGCACATCCTTCCGTCTTAACCTCTTTACGCTGCGGTCAACGATACTCATAGGGGGCAACTCAAAACACAAATCGTCCCTTAGTTGTACACTTTCCGGCTCTAAGACATGACTAGGATCGGAGATGTACTTCCTCAACTGACAAACATGGAAGACATCATGCAAGTTTGAAAGACTGGGAGGTAGGGCCACTCGGTAAGCAATTGGCCCGACACGACTCAAGACCTTGAAGGGACCAAGGTACCTAGGGCTAAGTTTCCTAACTTTCATGGCTCGTCCTATACCTGTCGTAGGGGTAACTCGCAGAAACATATGCTCACCTACTGAGAACTCTAAGGCTGCGTTTGCTTTCTCTGACCCCGGGGTCAGAGTCAATGGGGTCACCAGAGTGAGAGTCATAGGAGTCATTGTTCTGGTGTCAGAGTCACTATGTTTCTTGTTTGATAAACCATCAGAGTCGGAGTCATAAGTGACTTGTTTCATGTTTGTTTTGGTAAGACAAACTCCAAAGTCACTGCCAAAATTACCACTAATTACCCCTTAATAACACAAAACAACCCCTTCACCTCGCAGCCCCAACACCACCCTCGCAGCCATCGACATCGCCAACACCACCCTCGCAGCCATCGCCATCGCCAACACCAGCGCCACCATACTGTGTCCGATCTCATCTCCATGTTCCTTGACATGGCCATCTTTGAGAGGTTCCTCAGACGCAACTCGCCGCCGTTGTCGCCCTCTGCTCGCCGCAACTCCGGTGATCTTGAGTCCCAGATGGATATTCCAAGAAAGCTTGCGCACCCTTCACCCAAAGTGAGGGAACAGCTGCTAAGCGGTTGCCGCGGCTGTCGGCTCGAGGAAGAAAGACAGAGGAAGTGGCGACAGCAGAGTGCCATTGTGGAAGGGTGAAGGCGCCGATGGCTATCGGCTCGAGGGAGAAAGACAGAGGGAGCGGCGAGAGCATAGTGCCACCGTGGAAGGGTGAAGGCGCCGCTGGTGCTGCTGACGGTGATGGTGGTGCCCGGAATGTTGATGTGAAGGTGATTTCCTCTCTGTTCTGTGTTTGGATTGTTTGTGATTAAATGGTTTGGATTTTTCTAGATAGAATTAGGTGATTGAGGATGAAATTAAGAGACTATGGCTTTAATTTAATCTGAAAACTCGTATGAATGTATTACATTTTGCAGAAATGAGTTCATCATTTTTCAGGATGAAAGTAAACCTGAGTTGGGTGGTTATTGTTTCTATATTGCTTTCATGTAGTTCTTCTATATATGAGCTTGCTATTGGTGCTTTCTGTTTTGGATTATTTTCATTGAAAAGTGATGATACTTGAAAGCTAAAATCAACTTATGCACATGCAGGGATACAACTCTTTGCTTTCACACTTGGAACTGCAGGGTTTGCCATAGGCCGGATGAGGCTAGGGGAGCTTTCCCCTGGAGTGGAGTATGGCCTGCACAGAAAGGTTTGAATAGCAGTGTTCTATTTATCATTACTCCTTATATGTTTTGTATCTTATTCAAAGCTTGTAATTGTTCAATTCATGTGTTTATGAGAGCAATTGTTCAGACACGATAGATTAATAAATTCATGATTCACGAATTCAATTTAAGGTTTGAGACATGACAGATTAATATATTCATGATGCACAAATTGTTCAACAATTAAATAAACTAATAATTATATCTTCACAAAAAGTATACAATGAAAAGAAATAAAATTTCATCATATATTTTTCTTCTGGTCTAATATATGATTTGAATCAAATTTATTGTTTGACAAATGCTAAAGCAATTGGCATCTAATCCAATATAAGTGTTCTACTTTTGAGATACATGTAATATGTTAATTATGTAAATAGTCTAAGATAGTTGACATGCTATGGACATTTATCAAAAATCATGTCTAAATTTGTAGATAGTAACTTTTTGGCCAAAGTAAATGAATAAATAAACTCATTACATATAGCCCTGCACAACACATACATAACAGGGAATTAACTATGCATATGCAAAGTGTAACAGCAAAGTGTTACACTGCTGTTACATATAGCCCTGCTCAACACATACATAACAGCTGAAAATCTCAACACATATTCAAAGCGCTGCTATTACATATAGCCCTGCTCAACAGATACAAAACACATACATAACAACGAAGTGTAATTAACAGCAAAGTTTAAACAACTCATCTACTATGAATCCATAACAGCAAAGTTTTATTATCACAATGACAAAATATCCAACAACAATGTTAAAGTAAAACAAGTACAATTTTAAAACTATAAAACGATTCCCACAACAGCTAATTCAAAGTCAAATTAAAAAGTTTCATGACAGCAAATTCCTAAACTCCATTTATACTTTTTAAGTAGTTCTTTCACAAAGTTCCCCCTTTGCTCCATCGTCAAACTCTAGAAGGTCTTCTCCATGAGAAGATTTTCCGCGAGTTTCATTGCACCCAACACAATATCTTGTTCATTAAATCCCAAAGTAGCAAGCACAACACCCGTTCCCTCATTATTTCCTTTTATAGCATCTCCCAATGCATTCATGCTCTTGCAAGTTTGTTCGGTGGCAATCAAAAAGGAATTTGCCAGCTTATCAATCATCTTATCATCACTATTCAACTTTGGTTTCTTTGCTTTCAACTGTCTAGCTGTTGTGCTTGTTGATGTGGCTCTGCCCAAAGGTGATTGAGTTTCATATTGAGACTCTAGCTCATCTTCTTCAATTCCTAGCTCCTTCTCAACTGCTAGTTGCTCATCCATATCAGCTCCAGTCTCTGCATAAGTCCCATCAGCTCTATCTTTTCCAAATATCCTCTCTAAGCGGGCATAGAATGGAAAAGGTTTCCCTGGTGTGTAGTAACTCGTTCCATGTTGCTGCAAAATTGTAATTATATATTATAATAAGACATGCTACAACTAAACATAATTTAAAAATGAAAATATTTTCGAATAAATTGTAATAACCTTCAAGTAATTCGTTAGCACATCCTTGTTGTCCACTACAACACATTGATTTGTCTCATCCTACCCGAAACCGCTACACTTCAACATATCATTCGCAAATTGAAACTTGTCCTTGAGTCTCTTGACCTTGTGTTTGCAATGTTTTTCGGTGATTGCAGCCCCAGGGATCTTGTAATTCATCTTAGCTGCCAACTTATTATATGCTGTAGGTTTAAATTGCCCGTTGTCCGCGCGTAGCCCCTCGTCAACTAGCTCCTCCATGAAGCCAATCAAAAGCTCAATGTCTGAATCTTTCCACATGTGCTTATCCATTTTGTACTTGTTAATTAGCTCAACATACAATTACATAACTCATACACATAACATCTGAAAATATTACATTCATAAAATAACCAAAGAACGACAAAAGTTCTCAATATTTCATTCATAAAATACATAGCTCAGCATTCAATTAATAACTAATACCCAAAAGTTCTCAATATTTCATTCATAAAATACATAGCTCAGCATTCAATTAATAACTCATACATAAAAGTTCTCAATATTTCATTCATAAAATGCACTAAAGAACAACAAAAGTTCACACAATTAGCTCAACATTCACTTGATAACTCATACATAAAAGTTCTAAAAATATTTCATAACTCATTCAATTTTCATGCTCGAGTGCTCCTCCACGCATTGTACATTTCATTAGCCAAATTGTCCCTCCATTGACTCCATTGATTTGATGGTTCCACACTGTCAATCATCTCAACTTCCTCAGTAGCGTCGTTGACAACTTCAAATGCATCATCCTCGAAAGTAGAGTCTTCCTCAGGATCGGAGTCCATGTTACTTCGTATGAAGTTTTGTAGCAGACAACAAGCCATAATGATTTTGTTTTGTGTCTTAAATGGATAATATGAAGGACTTCTTAGAATGGCCCATCTCTTTTTAAGTAAACCAAATGTCCGCTCAATTATATTTCTAGCAGAGGAATGTTTCTTATTAAAGTATTATTGATAATTCCTCGGTGCACGTGAACCTTGAGCCCATTCTTGCACATGGTACCTTGTGCCCCTATACGGTGCTAGAAATCCATTGCCATTGGTGTACCCAGCATCAACTAAGTAATAATTCCCTATAACGCAAAAATGACAATTAATATATATAATATATTAAGTCTTAATCATGACTATTATACGAGACATCTTGTACATACCATGAGGTACCTTGAGACTATTACGTCGTGTAATAGCATCTCGTAAGATTCTTGAATCGGATGTCGAGTCTTCCCATCCACTAAGTACATAAACGAAATTCATATCTCGGTTGCATACCCCTTGGACATTGGTTGAAATTCTACCCTTTCTTGTTCGAAATCTTGGCTTATCTACTTCCGAGACAGTCACATCTATGTGAGTTCCATCTAAGGCTCCAAGACACCCCTAATCCATCATATTTAAATGTTAATAACTAATGTTATCACATAAAATAAACCCTAAAGTTTTTAAGTTTACCTTAAACCATCTCCATCTAGGATCAATGCAGTTTTCTGGTACTGGATCGGCCTTTGCAAACAACAGTCCTTGAAGACGTATGATCGAACTCAACACTTTATTGAAATTTTTACTTATTGTTTGTTCAGACCTATAAAATCTAACCTGAATAGTGCGGTTCTTCTTATGATGACCTAAAATTATTAAAAATGACACAACTTGCTCTATGATGCCCATGTGAAGGTCATCGGTTAACCCACCCTGCACTTTCAGCAACTCACAAAGCTTACCAAGAGCATCAACACTCATTCTAGTCTCCCAAATGCAATTCCTATCACCCCCTCCTACTATTCGTTCTAAAACATCTCTTCTTAGTGGATTGTTGTTTATTCTTTGGATAAGGGTTAAAGCACGAACCTGTCTTCTAGCCCTTAGATATAAAAAAGCTATTATTAATAACTGCATCATTAGGTTCCTAAGTTGCACTTGCATCGCAACAACACATGCGATGATTCGTTTCTTCGGATCATTGCGGTCCATTGGCTCCTATTTTGTAACAGATAATTGCAGCAAAGTAAATTCAGCAAAGTACATGAATTAAGTGAATTAAAACACACCACACACCAGAATGCAATTCAATGAATTAAAACAAAAATTATACACAGCAAAACAATTCCTTCAACAAATTCACAAAACAAAAATTAACACACCAAACACCAGAATGCAATTAAGTGAATTAAAACACCAGAATTCATCAATTGAATTAAGTGAATTAAAACACCAGAATTAACTCAACAACTTAATTCAGCAATTCAGCAAGGACACCAGAATGCATCAGTGAATTAAAACACCAGAATTATAAGTTCTTTATAATGCCAATCTATTCAGCAAAGTAACATACCAAACATTAACTCACCATAATAATTCAGCCAGTTTATTCAGCAAAATTGGGACAATGGTTCAAAATTTGGGGCTATGGTTTGGAAGATTGGGGCTACGGTTTCAAAATCGGGACAATGGTTCAAAATCTGGGGCTAGGGTTTGGAAAATTGGGGCTAGGGTTTCGAAATTGGGACAATGGTTCAAAATTTGGGGCTAGGGTTTGGAAAATTGGGGCTAGGGTTTCGAAATTAATGTTACAGTTTAAAACTTTGGGGGCTAGGGTTTCGAAAATGGGACTAGGGTTATAAATTTTGGGCTAGGGTTTGAAAAATTGGGGCTAGGGTTTCGAATTTGGGCCACAGTTTAAAAATTTGGTGGCTAGGGTTTGAAAATTTGGTGCTAGGGTTTGGAAATTTGGGGCTAGGGCTTTGAAAACAGGGAAGTGTTCGAAAATTTGAGGGCTAGGGTTTCAAATTTAGGGATAGGTAACGCGAAAGATGAGAGAAGAGATTTAGGGCAAATGATATGGATGGAGCACAGAGGAGAGAAGAGATTGAATCGTTCTTACCTGGTAACGTGAAAGAGCGCTGAGGACGACGGTGGATGCCGACGCGACGCGAGCGGTTGCCGGCGATGGATGACCGAGGACGAACGAGCGTCGAGAACGAAGGAGGAAGTTCAGCGAGCCTGCAAGAAAGCGAGATAGCATCTCGTAAGATAAAAAAAAATGGCTGACGAACCACCATTGAAGAAGAAGCAATCCACCATCGATGATGAAGGAAAGAGAAGAAACCTAGCACAGTAGCCAAGAATCAGAGCTCGATTCTGCCAAATGAGAGCAATGAGTGATTCATGAATGGGGAGGACAGAGTTTGGAATTTGAAAAAATGTATAAGGGCAAAATTGGAATAAAATTTCATTAAAACTCCCCCTGACTCCGTGTCTCCACTCTAGTGACCTAGTGACTCCACTTTTGGAGTTAACAAAAATTGGAGAAATTTGTTCACTAGGTCAGAGCGACTCCGACTCTCTCTGATTCTGACCCCAAAAACAAACAGATTACAGAGTCACTATTTCTCTGACTCCTTGACTCTGACCCCGAAGTTAGAGAAAACAAATGCAGCCTAAGGGTCGTCTCCTCTGATCGGCATAGTTCTTCTGGCGGCTCTGGGCCGCGAGCATCCTCTCCCTAATCCTCATCACCTGCTCAGCCGTCTCCCTCACAAGGTCGGGTCGTAGAACACTTGCCTCACCTGGGTCATGCCAACATAGGGGTGATCTGCACTTCCTCCCATACAAAGCCTCGAAAGGCGCCATCCCTATACTCGCTTGGTAGCTGTTGTTGTAGGAGAACTGTACCAAGGGCAGCAACTTGTCCCAACTCCCAAGACCATCCAACACACATGCCCTCAACATGTCCTCCAGCGTCTGAATAGTCCTCTCCCACTGACCATCCGTCTGAGGATGATATGCCGTGCTCATGCTCAACTCCGAACCGAGCGCTTTCTAGAAAGCTCTCCAGAAACGAGACGCAAACCTCGGATCACGATCCGAGACTATCGTCTTCGGCACACCATGCAGCTTCACCACCTCCCGAACATAGATCTCCGCTAACCTCTCTAGAGGGTAGGTCATCCTGATCGCCTGAAAGTGAACTGACTTGGTCAGCCGATCAACGATAACCCACACCGCGTCGTGCCCCGCCTGAGTCCTCGGCAATCCAGACACGAAGTCCATGGATATGCTCTCACACTTCCACTCTGGCACACTCAGCGGTTGTAGCAGTCCTGGCATCCTCATATGCTCCGCCTTCACCTTCTGACACATCAGACACTTACTAACCCAATCAGCTACGTCCCTCTTCAGTCCCTGCCACCAAAACATCTTCCTCAAATCCTGGTACATCTTATCTACCCCAGTATGAATGGTGAATTGGCTCTTATGAGCCTCCTCCAGAATCGCTCTTCGAAGGTCACCACTCGCAGGAACGCACACTCGCCCCTCAAACCTCCATAACCCATCTCCGTCCACCGCAAAACCTGTCAATCTCCCCTCCCAAACAGCCTTCAACACCTTCCCAAACTCCTCGTCCTCAAACTGCGCTTTCGCGATCTCCTTCAGAAAAACACTCGACACCTGGAGATGACTCACTCTCATACTGGTGGGGGTACGGGTAACTCCTAGGTCCAGGTTCCTAAACTGCTCTATCAGTTGGGCCTCTCTGACCATCATCTGGGCTACACTCACCGTCCTACGACTCAACGCGTCCGCAACCATATTAGCCTTCCCTGGATGGTAGTTCAGCTCAAAATCATAATACTTCAGGAACTCCATCCAGCGCCTCTGCCTCATGTTCAGCTCTTTCTGATCAAACAGATACCTGACTCTTATGATCAGAGAACACCTCGAACCTGACCCCATACAGGTAATGTCTCCACATCTTCAGAGCAAACACCACTGCCGCAAGCTCCAAGTCATGAGTCGGGTAATTAAGCTCGTGTGGCTTCAACTGCCGTGAAACATATGCCACAACGCTGCGATGTTGCATTAGCACGTAACCCAACCACTTCCCTGAAGCATCACATTAAACCTCGAAGGGCTCACTGGGGTCTAGTAGTGTAAGCACTGGAGTCGAGGTCAACCTACTCTTCAGCTCCGTGAAACTACTCTTGCACTCCTCCGACCAAACGAAAGCAGCATTCTTCCTAATAAGCTTCGTCAAGGGTAATGCTATATGGGAGAAGTTCGAAATGAACCTACGGTAATATCCGGCTAGCCCAAGGAAGCTCCGAATCTCAGTCACCGTAGTAGGTCGCTCCCAGCTCATCACAGCCTCTATCTTACTAGGGTCCACGGAGATGATGCCTCCCTTCGACACAACGTGCCCCAAGAACTTCACCTCCTCCATCCAGAATTCACACTTCGACAGCTTCGCGAACAGCTTCTCCTTCAGCACCTCCAGCACCACCTTCAGGTGGCTCTCATGCTCCTCTCGCGTCTTCGAATAGATCAGAATGTCGTCAATGAAGACAACAACGAACCTATCCAAATAGGGTCTAAAGATCCTGTTCATGTAGTCCATGAACACCGCAGGAGCATTGGTTAGCCCAAAGGACATGGCCGTGAACTCGTAGTGACCATAACGAGTCCTGAAAGCCATCTTCGAGATATCCTCATCCCTCACCCGAATCTGATGGTAGCCTGACCTCAAATCTGTCTTCGAAAACACCTGGGCACCTCTCAGCTGGTCCATCAAATCGTCTATCCTAGGCAGCGGGTACTTGTTCTTGATGGTCACTTTGTTCAGCTGCCTGTAGTCTATGCACAACCTCATACTCCCATCCTTCTTCTTCACGAACAACACCGACGCTCCCCAAGGTGATACACTCGGCCTAACAAACCTCTTCTCCAATAGCTCCTCCAACTGAGTCTTAAGCTCCGCCAACTCTCCGGGTGCCATCCTATAGGGTGCTATGGATATGGGTCCCGTCCCGGGTACAAGATCTATGGCAAACTCAACCTCTCTGGCTGGGGGAAACTCGGGTATTTCCTCAGGGAAAACCTCCGGGTAATCTCTCACTACGGGAAGCTCACTTAACATCTGACCTTTACAACTTCACTAGCGGCGAGGAACATGTAAGCATCACTCGAAACCCCACAACAGTTAAGCCTAATGGCACTAACATATAGCTCTACAGGTGTGACTAATGCAGAAGGAACAGAAGGAAAGATAACGGATTTTGCATGACAATCAAGCAAGACTCGATTGGCGGACAACCAATCCATGCCTAAGATAATGCCTAGACCTGTCATGGGCAAGCAAATGAGATAAAAAATGAATGTCCTATCGTCTATATGAAACCTACACCTCATGCAAACTAAACATGTCCTAAGGGGTGCAGCTGTAGGGGTAGATACTAGTAGGTCATAAGGCAACTCTGACATATACAAACCTAGGCTCCTAGCATGATCATGTGATATGAATGAATGCGTGGCACCAGAATCATAAAGTACAACTAAGGACTTTCCAGAAATCAAACACATACCCAAAATGAGATCGTCTGACCGCTCTGCGCCCTCCGCTGTGACCGTGAAAACCCTGTCCTGGTGCTGTGGCCTATGAGAGGAAGAAGGTCGAGATCCTCCAGCTGGGCACTCCTTAGCACAATTCCCCTGTGCGTCGCAACGATAGCATACGTTCTGACTGGCGCGGCACTGACCACCATGAAGCTTGCCACAAGTGGCACACGGAGGAGGGGCGGGCAGTGCTCTGGGCACTGCTGTAGGCTGCTACTGCTGTGGTGGCTTCTGCTGCTGTTGTGGTCGGCGAGACTGGCCATATGGCTGAAAGCGAGTAGAGGCAGGGCGGCTAGTCTGCTGTGGTGCCGGACCCTTCCTCTGAGCCTCAACCATCTGCGGTGCAACTAGGCGGCTGGTCTCCTCTACAATCCTGCAGGTGTCCACCATCTCCCTGTAGTCTCTGATCTTCATGTGCTTAACCATCCTCTTGATGTCTTGGTTCAGCCCAGCACAGAATTTCATGCACTTCTAGCTCTCCTTCGGGTTTTCCTGGTAGATCTCTGAAAACCGAATGAGCTCCTCGAACTTGGCGATGTACTCAGGTATGGTCATAGTGCCCTGACGGAGATCAAGGAACTCCATTTCCTTGTCCTGACAAATAATCTCCGGAAGTACTTCTCATAGAACATGTCCTTAAACATGTCCCATGTGATCGCTACACCCGCCGCAACAGAAGCGCGACGAGCGTCGTTCCACCAGGAACGTGCCTCCATCTGCAGCATGAAAGTGGCCAGCTGCGTCTTGTGCACGTCTCTGTACACTGGACCACTGTAAAGATGTCCTCGATACCCCTCAGCCAATCCTCAGCTACTGAAGGATCCGTAGTGCCAAGAAAAGGAGAGGGATTTACCCTCTTGAAGTCAGCGAAGTAGGAACTGCCATTACCCGCAGGTCGCGCGGTCGGCTGAGTAGTGTGCTGCCGAGTCATGCGGTCTACCATCCTGTTCATAGCCCGTGCCATCTCGATGGATGCCTTAGATGAGACACCACCCCCTTGTCCTGTCTCCTCGTGACTCTCGGTCTCGTCTATAGTACAACTGTGAGGTGCCATGTCCCTGTGCACACAAACAAGAAATATCGAGTTGATCAGGCTCCACATTACAGTTATGTATGCACAGTTACTATGACAGTCAAACAGTACGGTCATGCACCTCAACACTAACTAATACACATAAGAGGTATGAGCGTGACATAACTAACGTGACATGCAACAAAAGCATAACAGGTCCATTACCCCAAGCCCTGTAAGGAAGGAACCGCTCTGATACGAAAATGTAACACCCTACTAGATAGCCCTTAGTGCTATAGCCATTTAGGGCCATTTCATAAGGGTTACCTCCTATTATCATACTTATACTTATTTTTAAAATACTTGTACGCGGAAAATACGTGGGAGAATTTTTTGAAAATCGTTTGCGGAATATAAACATAAGGGCATTGCGCATAATATAACGATATTATATAACACGTGATATGGTCTGAATAATACCTCATAAAATAAATGAAAATAAACAAACATAGTCTCCCCAAAAAAAACAATCAAGGAAGTAAATAATAGGTGTTATCTTATGAGCCTAAAACTGAGACCCATGAGACTCCACAATACAAATCCATAAACTGAATATTAAAACCGGCTAACATGTGTCCAGACTCAGAAAAAGAAATACCATAATGCTAAAACTCAAAAAGAAATATAATGCATAAAGTAGCAACTGAAAACAGAAGTATCTAATAATAATAAAAGCTCCAAAAACTATAACTGTGTGGGCACCTCATCCGCTCCGATATCCTGCTGAACCTCATCATCTAAAATGGGGGAAAACGTGGGGTGAGTACTGGGAAGTAACTCAGTAGGGGAGCCGCTTCGGGTTTATTAATAAAATAGGTGTGACATGATTGCATTCAATTTCAATTATAAGTTCTAAAATCATCTTTCCCGGAACGACTTACCTAAGTGCCTCTTGTTCATTTTATATCATATTCATACATAATATATATCATTATATAACCCTTGTGTGTGCTCTACGTGCTATCCAGTCATATAAGGGAACTTAATCAATCATCACTCTATGTCAAAGTAGCTTTTAGGTCTTGGACTTAACTTCTAACTTTACTTTACTCGGTTACACACTTTTCTCTTTTGGCCTGCACACCCTCTGAACCTTTTTCTCCACATCACCGACCCCTAGGCATGAGCTCATCCTAAACTATATTGGGGAGAGGGGGTACTCACCTTCCTTCAGTGATAGAGTTGCATGTCGAGGTTGCCACACCTCCCTCAGCAACAGCTACCACATGTCGAAGGTTACATGTATTTTAATTGAATCTTGAACTTTAACTATTTCACCTTCCCTCAGTAATGGAGTTGCATGTCGAGGTTTAACTCACCTCCCTTAGCCACAACCATCACATGTTTATAGTTCACATAGGCATCATATAACATCATAACATTCATTAAACAACATGTTTATAGCATCAATTTATATAGTTCACATAGACATCATATAGCATCAAGTCATATATTTCACATAGACATCATATAACATCATAACATTCATTAAACAACATGTTTATAGCATACAATGCATAATTAACTCATATATATCAGTTACATAATTTATATAACGCATTAGGGTGTATAAAGGGTCAAAACAGTTCATTTTCGCACAAACAACACTGTTGTAATCGATTACACGGGTTGATAATCGATTACTGTAATCGATTATACAGACTGGTAATCGATTACTGTAATCGATTACACAGCTCTGTAATCAATTAACAGAGAACAGTGTTTTCTCGCGATTATAAGGACTTTCCTTGCACCTCCTACAAAGGTGACTCATTGCCCTTGCAAACAACAAAGGACTTCAACCTTGCCTTTAACACCAAAGGACTTTCTACCCTTGCCTTAGTCCCACTAAGGTCTTTTGCCTTAAAAAAATAAGGACTTTGTACAAAAGATGAATTCTTTAATCAAACAAGAACTTAGATGCAACTAAAGTTTGAACCTTGCTTGCTTTTCCCTCAAAGATAACTAGTATAAACTAGGATAGACAATTGTAAGCTCCAGAACCCTTCTGAGAGAATTAAGCACAATTCTCTTAGAGTCATGAAAGTTTTAATGATAACAAGGTAAGCCATAAGTATAAAATTTTACTTAAGGTTTTGCTAATATGTGCGCTAAGTGTCTCAGAAAGCTATAAATTATTGCAATGCCATGAGCAAAGACAAAGACAAAACATCAAGTAACCTCGAGATGAATTGATAAAAGCATAGCGCCAAAGATATCAGAAAGGATATCTCAGAAGCGCAGAAGGTGAAAACATGTTTCTGAGGAAAGAACACTGTCGCCTCAGAAGGGTCTCAGAAGACCTCGCGACTAGGAGTTCTCAGAAGGGTCTTCCCTCAGAAGGTTAGCCTCAGAAGTCCGTACAACTCTTAGAAGGTTGGACTCAGAAGCAACCAAGTGTCTGGACTCAAGGAAGTGCAAACAGACTCAGAAAGCTCGCTACAACTAGCCAAGGAAGTGGGAACACGCGCACTGTGCAGTTCTGAAAAGTTCCTCATTTTGCGCTGACTGTAGCAGGGAGCCGTTCTGAAAAGGACACAGCCACATAAGCAAAGTGAAAGCCTCTAATTTCGCGGCTCTTTGATGCCTATATATATGAGTTCAATTCCAGAGCAATGTGACGAAAACTCTTGCGCAAAAACTCTTGATTAAACGTGCCAAAACTCTGTTGAATTGAAAATCATTTGCGAAAACTTAGAACTTTCTCAGAAAGACAATTTTTACGAAATTGTTTTTCTAACTTTGCAAAATCTTCTAGTTCTGAATTGGTGTAAATTCTTACATTTGTAAGTTAATCCTAGAAGTCTACTAAGTATAAAACTAGGTTTGTAACTTAGTCTTGGTAGTTGTTTTCGATCAAAACAAACCTTCTGAAAAACGCTAAGTCCTTCGTTGTTTGAAGGCAGTTTTAAAGTCCTCTAGTGTTTGAGGCAAGGAAGTCCTTAATTGTTTAAGGCAAGGAAGTCCTTAATTGTTTAAGGCAAGGAAGTCCTCTAGTGTGAGGCAAGGAAGTCCTCTAGTGTGAGGCAAGGAAGTCCTCTAGTGTGAGGCAAGGAAATCCACTTCGGGTTGTGAGGTGGTGGAAGTCCTTTACTTAGTAAAGGCAGTGTTGTCTGGGAAGGCACATTAAGAAGAATATCTAAGAACTCTCAACTGAAGGTTGAGGACTGGAGTAGGTTGGTTATAACCGAACCAGTATAAAATCCTTGTGTTAAGCTTTTCTCCCTAACTCATTACGTGTCCAAATCTTTGAGAAAAACTCTATCACAACTTTAATTAATAGGTCTCGTGAAAAACCTTATTGATTAAAATCAGAAAGCTTTTAAGAAACTCAAACTCTTAACGTCATTTTCTTAAAATCTCTCAGAAAGGAACTTTCTTAGAAAGACTAAGTTCTCAGAAACTTAATCTTCTCAGAAAGCATTTTCCGCTGCAAACTCTTAATCATACCTTCTGAGTAAAAACAGCTTTCTAAGTAAAAGTTTTAACAAGCAATTTTAAAACTTGCACGATTCAACCCCCCCCTTCTCGTGCACACATACACTTTCAATTGGCATCAGAGCTCGGTCCTTAAGGGGTTGAGCACTTCACAGTGTCAAGGAAAAAGATCCACGAAGGGAAATATGAACTCACCAGCTGCATTCATATCAGATGGGGCTTCAATAAACAGACCTCCGATGTTTCTCGGAGACAGCTTCGACTACTGGCGTGACAGAATGACGCTGTTCATCAAGCACACCAGTTTGGACTTATGGGATAGGATCGAGAATGGAGACTATCAGCCTCTGCAGACAATTACAGAGGATGCTGTAGTTGCAACAGACGCTGAGCCAGGAGCGGCACCTCCAGTACTCAGAACCTATACAAGACGAGTCCCTAAGGATGAATGGACTCAAGAGATGAAGGAGAAGATACAACTCAACTTCAAAGCTAAATACATTCTTCTCTGCGCCTTGCCCAAGGTAGAGTACGACAAGATTGTGTCGTGTGATACCGCTCAAGAAATTTGGGAGAGATTACACATGCTGCACGAAGGAAATGATGAAGTCAAGGAAACTAAGGTATCAATGCTTGTACATAAGTACGAGTCCTTCTGCATGCAACCTGAGGAAACTATTGACAACATGTCAATAAGATTTCTCCACATCATAAATCAGCTAAAGGTCTTGGGAAAGACCTACTCCAACGCTGAGATGGTGAGGAAAATTCTCAGAAGCCTCTCTGCCAAGTGGCGCCCAAAGGTGACAGCGATCCAAGAAGCAAAGGACCTAAATCAGCTGGGTTTAGATGTATTGTTTGGCTCACTCAGAACTCACGAGATTGAGCTTGAAGGACTACTTGGAGGACCATCTTCATCCTCAAGACCTCAGAAAGCTCTGGCTCTGAAAAGTCAGATCAAAAAGACTTCAAAAGCCCTAAAGGCTGAAGAAATATCTGAGTCTGAGAACGATCAAAACTCAGATTCCGATGAAGATGACATCTCTCTTCTAGTAAGGAAAATGAAGAAAGCTTGGAAGAGAAGACCAAGCAAAGACAAAGAGATCACACCTAGAAAAGGAAAGTCAAAGTCTTCTGATGCCACATGTTTTGGCTGTGGAGAAAAGGGCCACTTCAGAACGGAGTGCCCTCAGAACAAGGGAAAGAAGAAGTTCATTCCCAAGAAGAAGAAGAAGGCAATGGCTGCTACATGGAGTGATTCAGAAGAGGAAGACTCTAGGTCAGAAAGTGAAGAGGAAGCTAATGTCTGCTTCATGGCCAGTACTGACTATATTCTGGAAACAGAATCTGAGTCAGAAGAGGTACCAATCTCTCCTCCTCTCTCATACTCATACAATGAGATCTCAGAACTCTATGAAGAACTTCTGAGAGACTCAAACGAATTAGCTAACAATTTCAGCAAACTAAGAAAGTCTTTTAAATCCTTAGAAGCTGAAAATACTAGACTAATTCAAGAAAGTAGAGAACATAAGGCTTGAAAGAGATGACTTTAAAAATAGATATCTTGAAAGCCACAACCTCTATCAAGCTTTAGAAACAATGTCTTCTGTAACTGTTGAAAAAGCCGAACTGGCTTTGATAGAATTACAAAAGACAAATGAGCTTCTCACTTCTGACTTGGTTAAGATGGTCAAAGGTGAAAAAATGATGACACTCTTGCTTGGTGGTCAAAGACCTTACAAGGATAAGAGTGGACTCGGTTATGAAGAAATCTTCGAACCAAATGATATTGATCCATCCTTAACTAAATCACCTCGCACGTGCATAGCTTGTTTTAAGAGTGGCCATGGTTCTGAAAAATGTCCTATGTTGGAAAAAGGAAAAATCTCTAAGCCTCAGAAGGCTCAAAAGAAAACTCAGAAAGCTAAGCCTTCTAAGAAGACTATCCCCTCTCAGAAGGGAAAAACTTCTCAGAAAGCAAGTGCTTCTGAAAAGGGCAAACAAAAGGTCTCTGACTCTCAAAACCATGACCTCTCTAAGAAAAGAAGGCAAAAAGTCCAAGAAAGCTAACAAGCAAGGACCCAACAAAGAATGGGTACCTAAATCTGTTAACTTTGTGACTGCAGGTGCATCATCAAGCGCTGCTCCACCACCACGATGAGCAGTGGTACCTTGACAGTGGCTGCTCAAGGCACATGACTGGAAGCAAGCACTGGTTCAGAAGTCTCAAGCCCAAGAAAGGCGGAACAGTGCGATTCGGTGATGGCGCTAAAGGGAGAGTCACTGCAATCGGAGATGTTGGTAAGGACTCCTCTCACCAAATCTCAGATGTACTTTTGGTCGATGGCTTAACTCACAATCTATTAAGCATTAGTCAATTTTGTGACAAAGGCTTAAAGGTTGAGTTTTATGCCAAGTATTGTCATGTGATTAATCTCACAACTGACAAGATCGTTCTGGAAGGAAAACGTGTGGGTAACATCTATGTTATCCATCTGGATGATCTAAAGGATCAAAATGTGGAATGCCTTGTCTCTGTCCAAGAAGACAAATGGCTATGGCATAAGAAACTTGGTCATGCCCATATGAGACTTCTTTCTGAACTCTCTCAGAAAGAACTTGTAAAGGGCCTTCCCAGAATTAAGTATCAGAAGGATGCAACCTGCGACTTCTGTGAAAAGGGAAACAGACCAAGGCTTCCTTTCCCAGTAAAAGTGGTATTTCTACTCAGAAACCACTGGAACTGCTCCACATGGATCTCTTCGGACCAACCAGAACAGCTTCCCTTTCTGGAAAACGCTATGGTCTTGTCATAGTGGATGATTACTCCAGATTCACTTGGGTTTTCTTTCTAGCTTCTAAGGAAGAAACTTTTGAGAAGTTCAAAGCATTTGCGAAAAGAGTTTCAACAGAAAAGGATTCGCACATTCATACCATTAGATCAGATCATGGTGGTGAATTTGAGAATCATGCTTTTGAAAAGCTTTGTGAAAATCTGGGCATTGCTCACGAGTTCTCTTCTCCCAGAACTCCTCAACAAAATGGAGTAGCTGAGAGAAAGAACCGAAGCCTTCAAGAGATGGCAAGAACAATGCTCTTAGAAAGTGGACTTTCAAAAGGTTTCTGGGCTGAAGCAGTAAAATACTTCATGCTACATTCAGAATCGAGTCTTTCTAAGACCAATTCTGAAAAGGACACCTTACGAGCTATGGAAGAATAAAATACCAAACATTTCTTATTTCCATATATTTGGTTCTTCTTGTTTTATTCTCAACACAAAGGACAAACTCTCCAAGTTTGATCCTAAGTCCGATGATGGATACTTCCTAGGATACTCCTCAGCCTCTAAAGCTTACAGAGTATATAACAAAAGGAGTAAATGTGTTGAAGAGACAATCCATATTAAGTTCAAAGAACTTAGTAAGGACCTGTCTCAGAAAGGTGCTGACTTAGAAGATGAATTTGAGAAACTCAACATCTCTTCTGAGAAGCCAAAAGGAAAATTCTTATAGATGATGAGACTGACTTCCAACCCATGGAACAATCATCTTCATCTAAAGAAAAATCTAGTAACATCATCAAAGCTCCAGAACCTAGAGAAATCTACTTTTCCAATACAATGGAACCTAGATTCTCAGAAGGACAAGCTTCTGATGACTCAGAAAGAGAACCTTCTGTGTCTCGTTCTCAGAACCCTACTCCTAAAGGGATCAGAGGTTCAAGAGACTTGAAGAACATCTCTCAGAATGAAGTCTTGGGCAATCCAGAAAGTGGCGTGAGAACCAGAAGGAACTATACAAATCTTGCTATGGTCTCTGAACTTGAACCAGATTCCATAGAAGAGGCGTTAGATGATCCTAGCTGGGTAAATGCCATGCAGGATGAACTTGACCAATTTGAGAGAAATCAAGTTTGGAAACTGACTCAGAAACCCAAAGGCAAGAGTGTCATTGGGACTAAATGGGTGTTTCGAAACAAACTTGATGAAAACGGTCAAGTCGTGAGAAACAAGGCAAGATTGGTTGCTCAAGGGTACAACCAACAAGAAGGGATAGATTATGATGAAACTTTTGCCCCAGTCGCAAGATTGGAAGCTATCAGAATGTTGCTAGCTTTTGCTGCACATAAAGGTTTCAAACTCTATCAGATGGACGTTAAGTCCGCCTTCTTGAATGGATACCTTTCTGAGGAAGTTTATGTAAAACAACCTCCTGGTTTTGTGAATGATGCATTCCCGAATCATGTATTCAAGCTTACAAAGGCTCTCTATGGTTTGAAACAAGCTCCAAGAGCTTGGTACGATAGATTGAGCTCTTTCTTGCTTAAAAACGGATTCTCAAGAGGGAAAGTGGACACAACTCTTTTTACGCTCTCAGAAGACTCTGGCTTCTTGATTGTCCAGATTTATGTGATGACATAATATTTGGCGCAACCAATGAATGCCTTTGCAAAGAATTCTCCAAGCTTATGCAAGGTGAATTCGAGATGAGCATGATGGGAGAATTAAAATTCTTCCTAGGATTGCAAATCAAGCAAGAGTCGGAAGGGACAGTCATTCATCAAGAGAAGTATACCAAGGAACTTCTGAGGAAGTTTCTGATGGATAAGGCCAAACCCATGAGCACTCCCATGCATCCCTCTCAAGTAATTGACTTGGATGAAGATGGTGAGAAAGTCTCAGAAAGCAACTATCGAGGGATAATTGCTCACTTCTCTACTTAACCGCCTCCAGACCAAGATATCCAACTCAGTGTTGGGATCTGTGCTAGATTCCAGTCTAAGCCCAAGCAATCACACTTGACTGCAGTTAAACGAATTTTACGATATTTAAGTGGAACTACTAATCTTGGTCTTGGTACGAGAAAGGTTGTTCTTCTGATGTTGTAGGTTACTGCGATGCCGACTACGCTGGAGATAGGATAGATCGCAAAAGCACAAGTGGGTGCTGCTGCTTCTTTGGAAAATGCTTGATCACTTGGTCTTGCAAGAAGCAAAATACGATCGCCCTATCAACTACTGAAAGCTGAATATGTGTCTGCTGCGAACTGCTGTTCTCAGATGCTCTGGATTAAGAATCAGCTACTTGATTATCAATTAAGGTACACCAAAATTCCTATCCTCTGTGATAATACAAGTGCTATCAACTTAGCTAAGAATCCTATTCAGCATTTCTCGATCCAAGCACATCGATATAAAACATCATTTTATTAGGATCATGTGCAAAAAGGCGACATTGAACTCAAATTTGTAAATACTGAGGATCAAATCTCAGATATATTTACAAAGCCTTTACCCGAGGATCGTTTCAATGTTCTGAAAAGGATTTCTCAATTTAAGATGTTTCTAAGTGCTTTGAATTTAAAAACTCTCTTAGAAACCCCCCCCCTTAGTCCTAGTTTAGATTCTGAGACGAACAAATAGAAACTAAGCCTCTGAGCTTGAAGTAGGAAAACACAGGAAAACCCTATCTGAGAAAATTTGGTCTCAGAAGACTCATCTCTCAGAAAGGAGATCTTCTGAACATCTCTCAGAAGGAGGATTTTCTCAGAAGGACACCTCTCTCAGAAAGGTACCTTCCGAGAAACAAGTTACCAACGGTAACTTTTGGATAAGTGGCAGAAAACGGCTAGTTATCAACCATGACTATAAATACTTATAGCAGGTGTTTCATTTGAGCACTTTACGTCCAAAACTTACCAAAACTCTGCCAAAACCTCTCCTCGCTTTCCAATCATCACCTGCTCTCTCTCTCTCTGTTTCTCTCTTGTTCTTCTTCTATCCTTTCTCAAAACTTAAAAACCTTCCTTCAAATGGCCGTCTCTGGAGAAATCAAGGGCTTAATGAGAAACAATCTCAATGAGATATCCGAAGATATTCTCTATGACAATGAGGAAATGGCAGTCCCTATTCACAAGACTTATCTCCCAAGGAATCTTGCCATGGGAAGGGTATTGCCTCTCAATGTCTACAATCAGGTGGACGAAATCCAATTCACCTTTCTCAAGCAACCCGGATGGCCAGCCATGAATGGAGCTCCGAAGACGTGTGCTACCCAAATGTGGTAAGGGCTTTCTATTCGCAAATAGAAAGGTTCACCAACAAAGGGGTCAAGAGCAAGATTGGTGACCAACAGATCCGCTTCTCCTCCTCTGACATCAACAAAGTCTTCAGACCTTTGAATGGTGGCGCTGTCATCGCCGACGACCCAGAATGGGTCAAGGAGGTAAGATGACTCGGAAGAAGAAGTCGTGACTCTTCTGACTGGTAGCAACCAGCTACCACTCAAGGGAGTAAAAGGTGCCTTCATCTCACGCAAGAGGCCTCGGATCATCTTTTTCCGTTGTGCAACACACCCTTCTCCCTCGGATTGGAGACATGGGGAACGTTACCACCATGGACGCCTGCCTGCTGTACCACCTACTGAAAAAGGAAAGAGTAGATTTTGGGAGGATGGTGCTCAACTACATGATGCACCAGGCTCATCCAAAGAGGGCTCTCACAAGTCTACCTTACGGAAGCCTTCTGACCAGAATCCTCAACCATTTCTCCTTCCCACTTGAAGACTATGAATATGTCTTCAACCACAGTAAGTTCTCCATGGTCACCTTCAACAACATCAAGAAGAAGAAGGTACCAGATACGGGGGCACCTAAGAAGAAGGAGGAAGCAAAGCCTTCTAAGGGAACTGCTGGTCCCATCCAGCCCTCTAAGGCTGAGAAAGGAAAGGAAAAGGTTTCCGATCCTCCAGAAAAGAAGAAGAAGAAGCAAAAGGTGACTCATCCTTCTCCAACAAGGGTGACACGGAGTATGGCTTCTGAGGAAGCTCAGAAGACTCCTCAGAAGGCACCTACAGTTGCTGAGGCTGCTGAAGACTCAGAAGAAACAACATCTGAGCAACCCATGACCAGAAAAAGGAAAGCACCTCCCACTCTCCAAGTCCCAGACGTACCACCAGAAGGGAAAAAGAAACGTGGTCGTTTGGTAAAGCTAACTCTAAAACTCCACCTTCATTTCTTCACTCTTCTTCTACTTCAATTCCTATTCTGATTCTGTTGATGGTTTTAAACCCACCAAATTTAAAACTAAACTCCTACATTCCTTGAAATATCAGGAAAAACTCACAAAGGAGTGGGGATAAAAACCACCAAGAAACAGAGCCCGCCAAAGCCGACGGGTAAAGAAATTGTAGCAGTTACTGCTACTGCTGCCACCACCGCTGCTGCTACTACTGCTGCTGTTGAAGAAGAAGCAGAAGCTCTCATCAC